>MVAK01000190.1:0-20186 GCA_014825535.1 Cystofilobasidium bisporidii
CCCAACACGTAGCCGTTCCGGCGCGCGGCGCACTCATCGATGGGTCGGCGGCACTTGGTCATCATAGCGCGCGCACTCATCGATGAGCCTGGTCTGCTCGCCGTCGCAGATGAGCTGCATGCGGTGCAACTTCTGCCGTCGCGAGGGTCGGGCGTCGGGTTAGCGCACGCGTGGGATCCTGGAGGAGCAGCAGGCAGCAGCAGAGGCGGTGCGCATCTCGCACCGGGCCGGGAGATGCCCCGGCAAGTAGTGCCCTCAATGTCCCGCTTCTGCTCCGTACCCTTACTCCTTCGGTTGCGTCGGACACCATCTTTCAGGGGCTTTTTCAGGGGCCTCGATCTTCGAGCTACACTCGGACCAGGCGCGAGCCGACGTGCCTCCCAGCATATCGACATGAAGCGTAAGCTGCGGGCTGTCGGGCTCACCTTTAACGCATTGATGAAGTGGCAGGACGACGTAATTGCGCGTGCCGAGCCGTCGGCGAGCGGCATCAACCCCGACAGAAGATCGTCGCCTGCTCGTTGCGCCCGGCAGGCCTCTTCCTGGTGCCCCGCTCCTCCTGGGCACGGGCGCGCCGCGCTCGAATCGTCGTGCGCTTTCAGAGGGACGATACATGGTACAGGCGCAAGCGGCGAGTGAGATGGGCGCACAGAGACGTGGGCGTGGGTAAGAAGAGGGGCAGAAAGCGGGCCAGTGCGTAGAGAGAAGGGGAAGGAAAGTACAGGGCGGTGGATGATTAGGGGCCGTGGGGAGCGGGGGGGAGAACGAAGGGCCTCGAGAGGGTGTGTGTGGAGGAGGCAGGCAAGAGATGGAGCGAGTGAAGGAGGAGGAGAGTGGTAGTGTCCTTGAGTCTAAGTTGAACAAGATAGCCGGAGCGAGAGTTTGAGGTTGAGGTGAAGAATGAAGTTGACGAAGATGGACGAGGCAAAGCGTGAGTGATAGGGGTGCGAAGCGAGGGCGATGACCGTAAACGGCGACGAGGGAAGCTGCGGTGCAAGCCCTCCTCAGGACATGTCCGCGTCGATGTCGTCGCTCGGCCGACGTAGGACGCCGCGGACGAGCGTCGTGTCGTCATCGTCGTCCTCCTCTTCCTCCTCGCCCTCGTAGTCGTCGTCGGCGATCGCGTCCTCGTCCTCCTCGAGCGCCCCGTCGTCGTCGCCGTCGTCGATCAGGATGTCGTCGGCGTTGTGCAGGACCGACGACTCGCCAGAGTAGGTGAAGCCGAGGAAGTTCTCCTGGACGCTCGACGTCAGCGGGCTGCCGTCGACGGGTCGCGGTCCAGGGCGCGTCGGCACGCCGCCGCCGCTGATCTCCATTGCGCCGTTCTTGTCCTTGCCGACCCAGTCAGAAGGCTCGTCGTCCTCGAACGGATTAGCAGCCGAGACGTTGGTGCTCGTGAACTCGGGATCGAAGTTGGCCGTCGACTCGTCCGACTCGACGACCGGCTTGAACGGCGGCGTCACCTGCTTGACCGACAGCGCGGCCCAGTCGACCGACTTGAAAAAGGCATGCTCCTTGAGCTCAGCTGCGTCGCGCAGCGCGCCTAGCCGGTGCTTGGGGTTGCGGTTGAGCAGCTGCAGGCAAACGGCGGAGGGGGAGGGGGGGGGGGTTTCTTCAGGGGTTGGCGATCGATCACTCAGCAGAGTTGAATGGAGAAAAAAGTACGCACGCCCTTAACAAATTGCTTGCCGTCTTCATCAATGACGCCGCGGGGGAAACGAATCTTGCCGAAGCAGATGTTCTTGTACATCTGTTGCGTGTCTTCGGCGTAGAAAGGGCTCCAGCCGCAGCACATCTCGAACAGGAGGACGCCGAGCGACCAAAAGTCGACGAGCTTTGAGTAGCCGTTGTCATCGAGCAGGACCTCGGGCGCAAGGTACCTGCGCAAAGGCAAAGAATAAGGACATGTGGAGAAGTGCTGTCAGCCATCGCCGACGCGCAAAGCGGACGGGAGGAGAGGGGTCGAAGAACGCACTCAGTCGTGCCGCAGAACGTGTTGGTGAGCTGGTCAGACGCGAGGTCGGGCTTCGACAAGCCAAAGTCGCACAACGCAATGTGGCCGGTCGCATCAAGCAGGATGTTTTCCGGCTTGAGGTCGCTGTCGAGGACAAGAGAAGGGGGATCACAGTGTTCAGCGAGCTGTCCCTAGAGCAGGCAATGGCTGACGAGAAGGAGAATGCGAGAGCGGAACGCACCGGTAGACGATGTCGTACTTGTGCAGGTGCTCAAGTGCGAGGACGAGCTCGGCAATGTAGAAGCGGGCGCGCTCCTCGGTGAAGCGGCCCTCCTTCTGCAGGTGCCAAAAGAGCTCGCCGCCAGACTTGTAGTCGGTCACGAAGTACAATTGCTTCTCGGTCTGGAACGAAAACTTGAGGCCGACAAGGAAAGGGCTCTCGAGCGAGGCCTGGAGGATCTTGCGCTCGCCGATCGTGTGGGCGACCTCCTTCTTGGCGACGATCTCCTTTTTGGACAGCACCTTCATCGCGTAGATGCGCTTGGTGTCGCGCTTGCGGACCTGGAAGACGCGGCCAAACGTGCCGCGGCCGATGAGCTTGAGGAACTCAAAGTCCTTGGGGACGAGGTGAACCTTCTGCTGAGCGGCGTCGAAACGCATCTGGATGCGGACCTCGCCCGAGACCTCCTCGGTCCCGCGCGTGTGAAGCCTGCGGCAGCAGAGAAAGCAAGGAGAGAAAGGAAGTCAGTCCTTGGGTCAAGCGCACGGCAAGGGCAGAGGGTGAGCGGTCGCACCGGAACCACGAGTCGACGACTTGGCCGGGCTTGAGAATCGGCTTGATCTCGCGCATGCCGAGAAAGCCCTCGCCCTCCTGCGCGCGGTCGTACACGGTCAGGTAGACGGGCGAGTGGTCGTCGATCAGGTCGCTGTTGAGAGGAGAAAAAGTCAGGGAGGGAGATCAGTCTCGCGCCGGCTGCAATCGACAAGTCCGAGGCTAGAGCCGAAGAAGGCAAGGGAACTGGTACGCACAACGTCACCTCGTGCTTCCAGACGGGCTCGCTCGCGCTCGGCTTAGACCCGGCGCCGCTGACGCTCGTCATGCCGCCGAGCCAATCCTTCTTGTCTTCGCTCTTGGGTGTCGTCGCTCCGCTCCGGTCCCCTCCTCCAGGCAGCGCCAGCTTGCCCCTGCCAAAGCCAGCCGACCGGCTCCGGGCCGCCATGTCAAACGCCCGGCTGATCGAGCCCATGCTGAGGATACCGCCCCCGACCGGCGTCGGCGGCGCCGACGGCGTGTACTTCGCCGAACCCTTTGCGGCGGGCTCGAGCGCGTTTTCAATCGGCTCACGCGAGACAAACTCCGAGTTCTCGAACTGGACGACGACGTACGGCCGGCTCGTCTCGCGGACCGCGGCGGGAATGGCAAGCCCACGACCGCCCATGAGCTTGATCGTCAAGTGGCCCTTGATGCCGACGTTGGGCGAGCCGGACCGGGGCGAGGTGCCTGGCGAGTGGTGGGGGTGCTGCTGCACGTCGGGCGGGAACAGACCAGAGGAGGGCGAGGCGGTGCCGGAGTAGGAGTGGGCGTGGGCGAGCTGCGGAGGCTGGGTGAGGGAGAGCGAGGAGGCGCTGGGAGAGGTGGGCAGTCGGCGTATTGGTGGTGCGGCGATGCGGAAGTCAGGCGGGTGGATTGAGAGCGACGTCGTCGGCGCCGCCGTCGTCCCGCTGTCGGTGATGGACAGACACCATCATCGATGAAGAGGACAGAGCGCGACAGCCCGGCAGGAGCGCCGAGAGAAGGGAGAAGAGAAGGAGAAGGGAAAGAGGGAGAAGAGATGGGGGGTCGTCAGCAAGCTGTGTGCGAGACGATGACCAGCAGTCCAGCGAGTCTGCGAGACAGGTGCGCGATGGAAGCCCAGGCAACGACAAGGACGACCAAGCCCGGGGCGACGCGCCCGACACGCATCGGCCTATGAGCGATACCAAGGCTCTGCCTGCAGCACGCCTGTCGTTCTCCGGGACCCTGCCTGCCGGCCTATTCCCATCACGCCAGCCCAAAGAGTTCCTTCCCACGGGACGCAAGGCACGCGCTGTTGGGGCGATTCGCCACTTCGAACGCGCGCTCTGGACCCGTCCGCTGGTCGACCTCAAGATGGTCTCGACCTGACTCCACCCACCTCTCAATGGCCGAGCAGAACAGCCGCCCTCCGCAGACGCCCGCCGGCCGAAACCGCCATGTGGCGCCTGCGTGAAGAGCAGGGCGACAAGCAAGACAAAGAGGGCAGAGAACGGACCTGACTGCCGGTCCGCCGTGGGGGACCGCGAAGTCTGCCGTCGTCGGCGTCCGCAAGCCCGGGTGAAGAGGCTGCTGTTGCTGGCCTGGCGGCGGCCCGGTCGACGATGACGATGAGGCGGCCGCCGACGAGCCAGGAGGCGGCGGCGGGTGGAGGGAGTCGAACGGGTTCGATTGGGACTGCGAGGACGCTTTGGGCGTCACCTGTCGATTGAGCATGGGCGCGGGCGGGCAGGTGGAAAGGTGGGAGCGACGACAAGGAGAGATGCGAGGTTTGCGGGATGGCGGGGCGGCCAGGAGGCGGGAAGGGCAGGGCGGTCAGCCTTCAACCCGGACTGGTTGTTCGCTCGCCAGAGCATCTCGCACACGACGAGACGCGGCGTGACAGCCTCTCTCTCGCAGAGCCTCGTGTCCGATCCTCAAAGGACACCCTCCCGAGACCACCCTGCCGAAACGCGAGCGAGCGAGCGGGAGAGGCGAGACGACGGACGCACCTGGTCCGACGGCCCTTGGGGCCAAAACTTCAGGGCCGTGCCAAACGGTTTCCGAGTCGTCGTCAAGACCGCGTGGGTAGTTGGTGTAGGAGGAGGATCGGCCATGATCGAAAAAGCGAGCAGGTCGGTCGAGTGGGTGGGTGGCAAGGAGAGCGAGAGGAGGGGGAGGGAGGAGGACAAGGTGTCGATCAGGTCAGCAAACCTCAGGCGCTGCTTGGGGGCGGGCGGCGCTTGTCCCCCCCCCCCTGGGTAGCGGCCCGCCCACGGGACCTGCTTCATTGGACTCGCAGCGGAGAGAGACTGGTCAGGACGGACCTTGAGCATTGCGATGTCGGCCAGTGACGAATTGAGGAAAGGTACGCGTAAAGGCCTGTTGGATGGAGAAAGGCGGGAGGGGAAGAGATGAGCCCTCTTGGTGCAGGGCAGCCGCCCACCAAGGCCAGCGCGTCCCGTGTCATGGGCTCGTTCGGGTGGCGCTGCATGCTGAGCCCACGGCCAGCCCGCAGCCTAGCTTAGGCTCGCCCAGCCCAGCCCAGCGACGACACAACTCACGCAACCGACCAAAGACTACGCACCTTGGGTAGAGCAGACGGTGATTGGAAGGCAGCTGGGACGGCCTTTCTGCTTGAATGGCGAGGCACAAGGAAGACCTGCGCTGGGCCAGCTTCCCCTTTGCGGCCGGCCAGCCCAGCTCTACGGGGCGGCCGCGCGCGTCCCCGATGACACGCCGTTTGAGCCCCGCTGCGGGGGATCAAGGCCAGGAGGAACTCGCTACCCGGTCACCCCTTCACTCGCGCACGCTCCTCTTCATCTCTTGTCGCTCGTTTGCAGAAGGTAGCCAAAGCAGGGAGCTGACAGCAAGACAAGAAGACAAGAAATCAAGACATGCGAGCCACAATCGTCCTCTCGTCGTCGTCGCACGCGCTCACGCAGCAACGTCCATCGGCACGGCCGCCGGCGGGGCTTGGGCGGCAGGGAAGTCGTCCTCCTCGCCGAACATGAGCCTGTGCGGACCGGTCGAGGGGGCGACAGAACGGGTGTCAGCGAAAGGGCGCGTGCTGGAAGCCAGAAATTCGGAGACGACGACGACGCACTTGCCGCCCATGTCCTGGACGAATTCCCTGCTGCGCTCCTTGTCAACGAAGTAGCCGTACACCTTGGTCACGTCGCCCTCCCCGACGACGCCACCCTCGGCCTTGCGCCGGAGCGCGACGAGGTGCGCGGGGGAGATGAGCTGAAGCGCGTAGCGTAGCGAGGTCGTCGTGCCGATCTCGGTCAAGAGGGCGAGGGCAGAGGGCGAGAGGACGACGTCCTCTTCTTGGCAGCTGTGCGAGCGAAAGCGGTGAAGGGGAAAGACTTCAGCGCGCGCTCAAGAAACTGTCGGCCACGAGCGAGGCACGAGGGGAGAGGAAGGCAGCCTATGCACCGGATCTCGACAATCTCGCGCACCTCGCTCTCCTCGTACGGCTTCGTCGCGATGATCAGCATTCGGTCCAGCAGGTCGACCGGCACGCCGTGCGGACTGCGGTACCGCGTCCCGCGGATGCGCGAGACGCCGCGGTTCGAGGCGACAATGACGAGCGGAGCGAGGTCTGACTCGAGCGCGCGGTTGAGGAACGAAAAGCACTCGATGTCGAGCATGTGGACCTCGTCGATGAAGAGGACCTGAAAAGAAAGAAAGAACGTCGGTTCCTGCGTCAGCGGCCCGTGCGCAGGAGTGATCGAGCGTCAAGGAGGGACGCACGCCGGGAACGATCGTCGCCTTGCCCTCCTCCCGCCACTCGCCAACCTTGGTGTTGATCTGCTCCCTCAGCTCCGTCTTGATCTCGCCCGTGTCGCCCGCGAACAGCGCCAGGAAGCCCTGCGTACGCGAGTTGACGACGTCGATTTCGTGAAGCGAGACTGTGTGGACGACGTCGCGCCGCTTTTGAAGCTCGCCTGTCGGGCACTCGACGAACTTCGTCTGTAGGCGGCCAGGCGGGGAAAGTTGAGGGAGAGTCAGGACAGTGCGAGAAAGGAACGGGAGGTGCAGGAAGACTGGAGGGGAACTGACGTCGGTCCCGATCGCGTCGTAGTCGCGTGCCTTTGCGAAGCTCCGGCCAACCTTGGAGATCTTGCCCGTGCCTTTCATAATCGAGCACGCGTTTCGAAGAGCGACTGTCAGCCACGCGGCGCTGCATTCTCCAGCGAGGTCCTGTTCGAAAGCAGAGAAAGGGCGCAGGACGCACCCTTGTCGATGACGACGACGTCGCCGGCCGTGATCTTCTCCTTTGTGAGCTGGTCGACCATCTTCTGCCCAAGGTCGTACACCGTCTCCATGTCGGTCGACTTGAGCGTCAGCTTGCCCGTCTTTGTGCTCTGCTCGGTTGGGGCGTCGCGGTCGGTCGGGTGGGTAAAAGGATGGTGTCAGCGCAGCGCACGAAATGAAAGGGACGCGGCGGAACGAGATGAGACGCACCCCGGTCAACGACCGATCAACGATGATCTCCACAACCTCGCCCTCGACCACCTCTGACTCCTCCTTGATGCGCACGCCGATCGACCGGCGGAACGCCTGCGTCAGCGCCTCGGTCTTGGACATCTGCGAGGACAAACGAAAGCGGGAGAAGCGGCAGAGGGTAGTCAGCGGTCGCAGGTCGTGAAGCAACGGAGAGACTGAGCGCTGTTCGGCTCAGCCAAAGGCAAGACGCTCGCTGTCGGCGCTCTGGGGAAGCCTGGCACCGCGCCCCGGCGACAGCGCGCGAGCGCGCAAGTACGCGACGCTGGCAGCACGAGACGCGTCTCCGCAGGCGCGTTCGATTGCAGCCCGAGCCCTACTCCGCTCCCAAGCAGCCTCTCCCAGCGGCCCAGATTACAGCAAGCGACGGTCAATCGATTCGTGCTGGGGGAGCCCGACGCGCACATCGTCTCTAGAGGAGAAGCGAGGCATGAAGGGGCAGGAGGGAGGGAGGGAGAGGACAGGCAAGGGAAGCAGAGATACGTACCGCGAGCGAGAACACCTCGGAAGCAGAGAGCATCGTGAAGGGCACGTCTGGACCGAGCGACTGGGCCATGCCTGCCGGGGTTCAGCGATTCGGATGAAGACGAGGGAGGGAGGGCGTCAGCTCGGGGTCCTTCCTCGAGTCGAGCGAGCTGCGGGTCCGCTCCCACTCGCCGCCTCCCCTCGCGCCGCCCGAGTTGCCAAGAGATCAAATCAGGACGGTCGCGAGCCGGGGAGTTGTAGCAAGAGCGCGCAAGGAGGATAGAGAGAGCCGAGCAAGAAGAGAACATGAGCCAGGATGACGGGACTGACCCTGCGCGATCGCCGTCTTGCCGCTCCCGACCGGGCCAGCCATCATGACGGCCCTGCCTGCGATCCTGCCCTCCTCGACCATGCGCAGGATGACGCCTGCCGCCTTGCGCGCTGCGAGCTGGCCGACCATACCCTCGGAGGAGGGCAAGGGTGCGAGCGAGTCAGACAGGCCGAGGCCTCGGATGTGCGAGTGGTGGGCGATGCGTTCGAGTGAGGGACGGGGGGTGCCCTGAGGCACGGAGGACGAGATCTGGGCGGCCTGCGAGAGCGAGCACAAGGTCAGCTTGAGGTAGCAGCAGAGATAATATCAAGAGCGCGGCACGGACCATGATGAGCGAGGTTTGTGGAGAAACGAGAAGGTTGATGGCACAAGGAAGCAGGTCGAGGTCTAGGTCGAGCTCAGGTCAGGTCAGGTTAGGGCCAGGCAGGGGCTTCAAAATCCCCCGCTTGGGCGGGCGCAGCGACAGCGGCGGCGGCGCGTGTGCAGGCAGCACTGGGTCGCGTCCTCTAACCCTCCCTCTCTCGACAGCATCGACCGCAACCCTCGACGAGAAGCTCGTCAGCACAAGGAGCCATGTCGACGGTTCAGCTTCCACCGCTCGACGCCCTCTCGCGTTTGATCCATTCAGACGCCGATGACCGAGACGAGGACGAGCGCCAGGATGACGAGGATGAGCAGCTGCTCGCGATGGGTCCGTCCCTTTGCCCTGTCGCTGCAGCTCTCTTGCTCCGGCTCGTCTGCCTGCCTTGGCTCGTCGCGACCTCGACTCCAGAGCTATGCCTACCGCTGACGCTTCGCATGCGCTGTTCGCCATGCTGGACTCGCTTCGCAGTCGAAGGCAAGGAGACCGACTACCTTGCCCTCCAGTCCTCCATCTCGGTACGGCGCCCTCCTCCTCGTCTTCTCTTCCTGTCGCACGCACGGCTGACTTTCCCTCCCTTTCCGCCCATACAGGCCTCGACTGCCCTCCTGTCTGAACTTGGCGAGTTTCTGGGGAGCTTCAGGGAGGATTTGGAGCGGGTCGGTGGCGAGCTGAGGGATCTGAGGGAGCGGAGCGAAGGCGTCGAGCGAAGGGGCGGCGGGAGGCGGGTGCGTCCTCGGCCATCTCTCTCTCTCTCGCTCGCCCTCCTTCTCCTTCGACTCTAGGCCGTCATGGACTCAAGCCCTGACGCACCTTCTCCCTCTCTCTTGCCCTTCTGAGCAGACCATCTCGACTCCCCTCTCCCTCCTTTTGCCCTCCATCACCCTCCCGCCAGCGCTCATCACCACGCTCTCCCAGACCCAGCCCTCCGAAGCATGGTTTGGGCCGATCGAGACCCTCCACGGCGTGCTGGAGGAGGTAGCGAGGAGGAGGGGAAGGGTGAAAGCTGCGGGTGAGGTGGAGAGTGTCGCTGGGGAGCTCAAGAACCTTGTCCGTCTCTCCTCCCTTGTCCCTCCCCTCGCTCCCCTCGCTCGCTCGCACTGACGGCCCTTGCCGACCCGTATACAGGCTACTTCCAAGATCCGGCTGTTCCTCCTTACCCTCTTCAAGCCCCTGACGACGTCTGTCACGCTCAATCTCCCGATCCTCCAGTCCTCGCTCCTCCGTTGGCGGCCGCTCTACCTGTTTCTGCTCGCGCACGCGCCGGGCCAGGCGGGCGAGGTCCGGAGGGCGTACGGCTGGCGGGTCAGAGGGTACTACGAGACTGCCTTCAGGAGGTATGCTCGATTCGTCGGCGTGGTCGCTGTGCGTTTTCGCCCCTTCCGTTCCTGGTCGTGTCCCAGCTTCATACCCTACTGCTCGAGCCTCGCCTCGGCCGCGCTTACACCCCTGACTCAAGCCGCCGCCGCTGACCTATGCCCTCGAATTCTGCTTATCTTCCTTCTCTCGCCCGCACGTCAGGCTCGCAACACAGATCCGTACGATCTGCTTTCCTCCACACCCTCCGCAGGCGCCCTCTCGACCGACGACCCTCTCGGCCCTTCCCTTCCCCCGCCGACCGTCGCCGGCAGCTCAACAACATCTTCGACGTCGGCCTCGGGGCTCGCGAGCGGCAGTGCAAGCGGGACAGGGATGAGAGAGATTGAATTCGAGCCTCAAGCGGTGCTGAGCGCGAGGGTTGAAGGCGAGGGCGTGCTGCTTGCCTGGCAGGCGGACGATAAGGCTTTCGTACGTCCGCCCATTCTACTCTTGCCTCCCCCGCTTCCTTCTCATGCTTTTGATCACCTACATTGACGTATCTTCACCTGCTGATCCTCTTTCCCTTGCGTCCGTCCGGTCATACAGCGCATGCCCGTCGAGGCCCTCTTCCGCTCGCTCCTGCTCGTCTTGGTCGACAATGCCAGCTCAGAGTGGGCGTTCGACGTCCGCTTTTTCTCCCCACCCCTCTTCACGCTTTCCAACTCTGTGGCGTCGTTGACCTCGGCCGGCGGGAAGAAGGTCGGAGGAGGAGGCGCGAGGGAGAGGTTCGGGAGCGCGACCTCGACGCCTGCGCGGGCGGAAAGGCTGCCAAGCACCGTCGGCGTCCTCCAGAGAGAAAGGGTGGCGAGCTTTGCAGGGGCTAGGCTGGAGGGCGAGCGGGAGCTGGAGCGGGCCAAGGAGGCCGAGGGGGAGGACGCTGGCAAGGAGGGCGGGAAAGACGTCGAGGAGCTGTGGACGTGGGCGTTCGGGCCGGCTTTGGAGAGTGTCCAGGTGCGTCTGCTCATTCTCTCCCCTCCTTTACGTGTGCTCGTGGGCGACAGGCTCCCTCGCTGACCCTCACTCGGGCGCTTGGGCCCAATCAGGCCCAAATCACCGCTCTCCTTACACCCGTCCCCTCGCCAGCCCACCTCCTCCCGCTCCTCTCGCTCCTCTCCGCCCTCGTCTCCCTCTCCTCCTCCCGCGGCCTCTCCCCTCTCCTCCCCTTCTTGCTCAAACAGCGCCTGGCGATCTGGCCGCTGTTCCAGCGCCGGATGGACGGGGAGACGGAGGGGCTCAAGGCGCTGGAGGAGAGGGCTCGGCCGGGGGGTGGCGGGCTGATGGGGATGCTGGGCGGCAGTCAGGGTAGCAAGGTCAAGGACGCAAAGGTTCAGAAGGTCCGTCCTCTCGCGCTGGCGTCTTCGCCTGCGTGGGCTCTGCGCATCCAGTTGCTCCATGGGTTTCGCTGACTAACCTACTCGCCCCGATCGCAACCCCCTCATCCACCTTCAGATCGCCGAAAAGTATGCTCATCTCTTCAACGTCCTCTCTGCACTCGCTTCAGCCGAAGACGGGCCCATGATTCGCATGTCGTGCGTTTCCTTTCCCTTTCCCTTCCTTTCCGTCCGCCTCCCAAGCGCTGACTCCACTTCATCCTCCGTCCCGCCCGTCGATTAAAGCCTGAAGCGCCTTCGCGCGCCACTCGACAAGCTCATTGTCGCCCAGGCGTCAAAGCTCCCCGAGGGCGAGATCAAGGAGGCCTTTCTCGAGTCAATCTACGATCGGATCGTCGGCGTCCTGCGGCGTGGAGGCGGAGGAGAGGACGGGTGGGGGGAAGACGAGGTGCGCTTCTGGAAGGCGAGACTGGAGGGAGGTCGCCCGTGAGAGGCAGAGAATTGCCATGGCCGTTACATCCTCCTCGAAAAGACTTGACGCGTTCCTTGAAGGGGGAGGCAATCGTTTGAACTTATTTGTGCAGATATGGTCGCGAAGAGGCAGGCGGTATCTTCGCAGGCTCGCACATCGAGAACAAAAGTCAGGAGGAGCGAGGAACTGAGTTGAGTATCAATCTGGAGAGGTGGCATCGTTAGTGAGGAACAGAGCGACTGCAGTCGAGCGGTTGCGAATGAGCAGAGGTCGGAGCGGCAGAGACGGATTCTCAGCGCCAAGGCAGCTCTAACGGCAAGAGACGCAAGTGAGGGGCGCACTATCTTCGTTGGACCACTCGGATGGCTCGCCGTCAGGGTGACAGCCGTGGGAGTCGTCGGCGTCGGAGGACTCGACGTGAGTACAGAGATGAGCCAGCGCGGCGTGCGCAGATGACGATCAGCCAGAAGCAATTGAAGGGACGCGTGCAGGAGTCTGCCAGCGACTCTGCCAGGAAGTCGGTCTAGCAGCTCAGGGACGCACAAGGTCGTTCTCACACTGCGCACGGACCGTCGGCCTGTGCGTCGCTAGCAAAGCGATGTGCCCTCTAAAAGGACAGTCACAAAAGCGCTTTGCGCAACTCCAAAGAGAGCAGAAAAGCGATGCGCGCCGGGCATTAAGAATAAGGACTGTGCGGTGCGAGCAGAGAGGGGCGGAGCGGGGGCGACAAGTAAAAGCTATCGCGAGCACAGAAAGTAAAAGGAGAGCGAGTGGGTGGGAATGGTCGCAAGTGAGCGAGCGAACGGGAGATGATACAGTGAGGCGACAGCTGAAGGATCGGAGGGTGGCGAGGCGGGCATGAGGGTGTGAGAAAAAGAGGAGAGGAAAGCGGGGAGAGAAAAGCAGGATTGGGCGGGGCAGTGGTCCGCAGGGCGAGTCGTGTATGTTGTGCGAGATGGCTCAGGAGGCGAGAGACGGTGAGGGTGGGTCGGAGAGATCGTTAAGAGGAAGTGGGCACAAGAAAGGCCTCAGTCGGACGACGGCGGCGGGTCCGGAGGTGGGTGGCTGGACGACGTGCGGGAAGGCGAGGAGTCGACAGGCGCGTTCGGCCCGCGCGGCTGGCGACTCGCAGTTGGCACGTCTGTCGAGCCACCGTTCGAGGACGTCGGCGTGTGCTGCTGCTGCTGGGCGCGGTTCGGCCGGACGACCGAGAAGCTCCTCGGAGCGGCGGGCTCCGGGAGAGGCGACGCTTCGGGCGCTGTTGGGGCGGCCGCAGTCTGCTCGACTGCTCGCTTAGCGCTGTCGCTGCTAGGGCGACCGCGTCGACCGAACGGCCAGCGCGACGATGAATGGACCGGGCCGGCCTCCTCGTCTGCGAGGGAGTCGTCGTCCGACCTGTTGCCCTTGGAGTGGTTCCGCAAAAACCATGACCGTCGGCGCGGCTTGGCCTCCTCTGAGTCGTCCGAGTAGCCGTCGTCGTCGTCGTCATCATCGTGCCCGAACGCGGCCGTCAGCTGCTGCTGCCGGGTAGGGACGCCGGCCGCGTACGCCGCTTGAGAGAAAGACGGCATCGATTGTTGCCCGCCGTGCCTCGGGTAAAAGTGCGCCGGCGGGTTGGCGTAGTCGACCTGGGCCGTCTCGCTCTTCTTGCGGACGTGGTTGGTAGGCCGGGGGTCGGGCGGCTGCGTCGGATGCGAGTTGGCTGATGTCGACGGAAAGGGCGCCATCGGAGGCGGCAAGTAGCCCGAGCGCTGCTGCGGAGGTGCCGCACCTCCGTCGGGACTGAATAGCAAAGGCTGGTTGGGCCCTGGCGAGCGCGATCCGTCGTTGGCGCCGGTCGGCGACGTCGGCTGGACCGTGTAGGGTGTCTCGAAGGCAGCCCTACCGCCGCGCACCTTTGAGAAGCTGCGCGTGGGGGCGCCATCTACAAGAGGCTGGTCATCTGGAGGCACGAAACCTCGTTGCTGCATGTGCAGGTAGTCGGCCGTCGGTGGGCCGTACGGCCCGCCCGCATGAGGCGGCGGAGGCCGCCAGCCGCTCATGATGAAGCCCGGAGCGTAGCCGAGGTCTGGACCCTGAGGGAAGTAGCCCGTTTGCGGGTCGTATCCACCCGACGATGGCGCGTCGTAGTGGCCGTACGGCTCGCCGGGGCTCTTGCCGATGGTGCTGCTCTGGCTGGCGTCAAGCATGCCTTGCTGGCTCGCCGTTGTGGAGTGCCGGTTGCGCCGGCCGCCGACGCCTCGAGGACGTCGCCTGCCCTTGCGACGCCGACCGCTGGGACGGATCAGACCCTCGCCGCAGCAGCTCGCCTTGGAGAAGGCGCCGAGCAGGCCTGAGTCGAACTCGTCGGTCGATTCGTCGAATGGCGCGTGGACGATCAAACGGACGACGGCCTCGATGAGCTTGACGATGAGCACTCCGAGGAAGAAAACGAATATGATGGCCTGGATGACGAGGATGGCGTAAGCAATCCACGAGCTGGACTCGGTGCCGATATTGACCTGGTCGTGGGCGAAGGCCAGCCGTCAGCGAGAATGTCGGAAGGCGTGGCAGTCATGAAGAGGGAATAGGGACCAACTGCAGGCGTCAGGACGAGAACGAGGACGAGAGTGATCGTGCGCAGCACGCCGAGCAAGAACGTCGTCGCGCCCATGCTCGCGCCCTCGCCCCAGGGCAGCCAGATCATAGTGACCAGGCCCATGACGATCTCGAGCACGATGAGGATCGCGGCCTGAGCCGTGCCGCTGTTCTGGCCGGCGCCGACGACGATGCCGGTCGCGAGGCTGCAGGCGAGCAAAACGGCTGCGTATCGCTGCTGGCCCTCGCCGTACAGGTTGTAGAGGGGACCGAGGGCCATGAGCGTCCGCGTTGCGTCGTACAACTTTGAGGACGGCGTCCGGAGCAGGCTCCAGACACAGTAGGCCGGTGCGAGGACGCAGACGACAAAGAAGAAGATGGCGGCGAGGACCATGGACGCGACCGTGCAGGTGTCGGTCGTCGCCGACAGGTAGAAGTGGTAGACAGTGAAGGCCGTCAGCGGGCCGTGGAAAAGCAGCAGGAGCCTGATGAGGTTGCCTAGGATCAGAGATGAGAAGAAGGTCAGTCTCTGCATCGAAAGAGGCCACTGCGCTCAGCCAAGCTGGCGACGCACCCTGCAGCGAGCTCGCGTAGAAGACACCGATCGAGCCCTTCAGACCGAACTTCCACCACTGGCGCTTGAGGCGGCCGGCGGTATGGTCGCCCGGGAGCGTGACAACGTGCGGCGAGCCGTCCTTTATCGAGGCGCCGTCTTGAGGCGGCAGCGCTGTCGGGTCATCGAGGTCGCGCAGCGGGGCGCCGAACATGCCCGGGCTGAGCGGCGGCGTTGTCGCGTCGCGCTCGCTGACGTGGCGCTCACCAGCATACTCGACGACGGCGTGGATCGTCCAGATGGCGAGCGACAGCAGGATGAGGGCAGCGCAGATGAAGAGGAAGATGGCGGCGCTCGTGCCGAACAAGTCCTCGCCACGCAGGCCGACGTTATTGGCCCATGACTCCATGCCCTTGGCCGCGTCCATGTTGAGGAAGACGTTGGGCGCGTTCGGGTCGAGGTACAGCGGCGAGGCAGTGTCGTTGAATTGGCTCGCGAATGCCGCCGGAGGGGAGTAGGCGTGATGCGTGTCGAGCAGGTTGAGCCGCTTGTCGAGCGCGTTGGTGCCCTGGACGAGCGTGACGTTACCAATGAGCGACGCCCAAGCGCCGCGGCTCGCAATTGGGTAGACGAACAGCGGCCAGTCGACGGCGAGCTGGGCAAGGACAGAGCAAAACTGGATGTGCCAGAGGAGGTCGCGGAAGCCGGGCGTGACTGCGCGTCAGGGGACAGGCTATTTCAGCACGCGTCTCACGCGCCGGACCAGGGGGCAGCAGCCGGAAGGCAAGAGTGGGCTGCGACTCACCGAAGCGAAGCAGACTGGGGCTGGAGACGAGCAGGTCTCCGCTGGCACTGCTCATGACGGCCGTGCCGAAGACGCGGCTCCAGACACGCTCCGTCCGCGCCGAGCGCTTCTTCTTTCGGTGCCCGTGCGCGTGCACGTCGCTCGCCGCGCCAACGTTGGACGAGACGGCCGCGTTCCAGCTGGCGAGGCAGCGCGCTGTCCAGAGCAGGAGCCAGTAGGATGCCGCGAGTGCTGCTGGTAGCCAGAGGATGAGGCTGTAATACCAGCCGTCCGGGTAGTAGGGCGTGAGGGCGATCGTCAGGCAGCTGAGCTCGTTCGGGTTGGGGTAGGCCGTGTCGACGATGCGGATCGTCGTCTGCAGCGTCGTCAGGGGAAATGAGCCGTGAAGCGGCAGCGTCAGGTTGAGCGCGACATCGCCAGCCGAGATCGTGCATGCCGTCGGGTTCTCGGCCGGCAGCGGCGTCGCCGGGTTGGTGTTCAGCGAGTAGCAAAGCGAGCTGACCGACTCGACGACGGGGGACGAGAGGACCGTCGTCGACGTGAATAACGTCGCTGAGAGCATAAGAAGCGAGGCGGTCGGAGGTAGAGATAAGCCATCGTGTGCCGAGATCGGACTCAACGCGACGACGGTAAGGGACGTACCGAGCTTGTTCGTCGAGTTGTCAAAGCCTTCAATGGCCTGGCCGCGCGAGGACAAGGGAAGGTACCGAGGTTAAGTCAGCGAAGGAGTCGCCCACGGACGAAGACGGAGAGCTCGAAGGACGCACGTCGCTCGTCGTACCGACGAGATCCATCCGAACCAGCTTGTTGCCCGTCTGACCGCTCGGTCCGAGGACGTTCTCGACGTTGTCGACGAGCTGGGCAAAGCCCACGCTGAAGCTGATGCGGGCGGCTGAGCTCGACGACGATGACGAGCTGCAGTCGGTCAAGGTGACGTTGAGCGGCTTGGCTAGGGCGCGCGTCGCGCCAGCGACGACGAGGGCGAGGACGGTCGAGAGGCCGCCTGGCCGCATGGCTCAAAGCTACCGGCCGGCAGGTAGGAGAGAGGGGGGGGGGGGAGGGAGAGGGGGCGCAGGGGTGAGGGGGCTGCGAGGAGGGTATGCCAGCCCAGACAGCCGCTTCGTGTCGCTCAGGCCGCCCGACAAAGCTTGACGGGTGCTTGAAAGGCAGGCAACTAGAAGAGCAGTCGCCGAGACGTGCCGAGGTTCTGCCTAGAGGGAAAGACGGGAGGGCCGGATGAGCACAGGTCAGGGCTGGCAAGACAGAGAAGGCGGGGCGGGATCGGCGGCAGCAGCGACCGGCGCACAGCACGAGGCAGGTGGCGCGCAGCAGCTCTCCCAGCGGTTGCCGGTCGAGCCTCGGCGTGCTGACGGTCACCCGTTTGTATCTTTCTTAGAAGAACAAGCGTCGGCTTCAGGGACTTACCGAATATTGCGAGGAGAGAGGCAGGGTGGCAAGGCGCCGTTGTTGAGGTCGGACGTGGTAGAAAGGTTGCCCGCGTGCCGGCGCGCCTCCCGCCGGCAGCGCGCACGCGCGAATTCTTGGCCCTCGGCAACCGGCGGTCTCTCAGCCCGTCTTGCCTTTGTCTCCTCAACCCCTCTATCAGCAGCCGCTACGCTACCCTGACCCTGACAGCCAACTTTGGCCTTTGCAACGTATCATCTGCGACATTGGGCGTCTTTGTGCGCTAAAGGTAGCACGCGCGGACGACAGGAGCGTCGACGTGTACGCAAGCGGCGCTCGTTTCGGCGGATGGAGGCAATGGACGCATGGCATCGACGCAGGATCGGCCCGTCCGAGCGAAGATGATGGCGCTGCACTTTATTCTGTTGATGCGTGGGACACAGAAGGACAGTCATTGGGTCAGCGCGGCAAGTCGAGAAGGCGATGCGCGCAGGGCAAGGGATGAAAAAGGTGGACGCACTCCTGTAGAAGTTGCGGCGGAAGTTGAAGTAGAGCTGGAGGACGCCGCGGTCGAACGAGCTGCGGAAGCCGCGCTTGTGCGAGTGCTCCCACTCCTTGTTGACGATCTTGAACGCGATGTCCTCGTACGGCGGACCGGCGCTGAAGATGATGGTCGCAATCTCGGGCTCAACCTTGTCGCGGACAATCTTGTACGTCGGCGCAACCTGGTTGTCGAGCAAGTCCGGATAGAAGATGCTGCAAGGGAGAGCGGGCGAAAAGAGTCAGCCTCGATGCGCAAGGAGACCGATGCGGAAAAAGGAACGCACTTGAACTTGTAGCCCTGAACGACCTTGGGCGGCGGGTTGTCCGAGTCGTAGTGCGTCTGGTTGTACTTGTTCCACTCAAAGCCGGTGTGGACGCGATTGAAGTAGCGCGGCTTGCGCGGACGGTACTTGTCCTCCCACGCAAATGTCTGGCGGTTGCCGAGGCCCTCTTCGATGTTGAAGATCTCCTCGTCCTCGTCGAGCTTCTTGCCGGCCTCGGCCCGGTACAGCGCCTCAGCCTCGAGGTCGGCAGCCGACGCCGAGACGTCGGGCCCGGTTGCGAGATTGGGCCGGGCGGAGCGCGGAACAAACTTGGTAGCGGTGATCTTGCGACGCATCTCGAACTGCACACAATGGGAAAGAGGGCGGGTCAGCAGCCAGCCTCGGCGCGATCAAAGGACGAACGGGGACGTACCAGCCCGCGCAGCTGCTCCTTCTCCGAAACCCGGGGCAGGGCCCGCTCCTCGTAGCTGAGTTTCTCGGCGTCGACGAGCGCGGGCTCCATGTCGGGGCTGTACTCATCGAGCTGTTCCTCCTCGATCTCCTCCTCCTCAATGACGTCGAGGTTGTCCGCATCGGCGCCCTGCCCGGCGTTGACGAGTGCGGCCACGTCCGACTGGACCTTGGCGGCGTCCTCGCGCTGGCGGAGGCGCAGCTGCTCAAGCCGGTTCTGCAGGACGACCTCGTGCATCGCGTGCAGGTTCGCGCGAGCCTTCCAGACCTCGACACTCGACAGCAGGCTCTCCCAGTAGTCAGTGTCGACCGGCTCGCCGCCCTCGAGCTTCAGCCGGACCGAGATCTCGAGCTGCTCGAGCTGCGTCAAGGTCTTGCCCGCGAGCAGGCCCGAGATCTCGGCCTCGACGTGCGGGTTGATGCGGTCAACGTCTGACACGCGGAGCTCCTTGAGGCGCGCCTGGCAGACGATTTGCATCGCCTGGTGGGAGAGACCGAGACGAGCGAGAGGGTCAGAGGCCGCTCGCTGAGCCTGAGCTCGTGCGGAAGAAGACGGCAGCAGGGACGCACTTTCCAGAATTCGATGTTGGACGGGACCTTCTCAAGCGTGAGGTAGTGGCGGATGTCGCCCAAGAGCTCTTCGGTGTCGGCCAAGGTCAAGTTCTGTGCAGGAGAGATCAGCGGCGTCAGCACGACTGACCGGCGGGTGAGAGGCAGGCGAGCGCGCGACACACCTCGAAGATTCTGTACGGCTCCTCGATGTCCATCTCGAGGCCGGCATCGTCCCAACCCCAGCCGTCGTCCTCGCCCTCCTTCTGGTCATCCGGCTGCCACGGCTGGGCGAAACGCAGGTTGATGGCGAGGTAGTCGATCGCCTTGGCCCGGTTCTCTTTCATGCGGATGCCCGCCCGCCGGCGCGCCTGCTCGAGCTGGAAGTCGCCCTCCTTGGCGATCCACTCGTCCATCAGCGCCGACTCGGCCAGGCGAGCATTGCGCGCGTCCTCCTCCTCCCTTAGCAGCTGCTCGGCCTCGCGCTCGGCGCGCTTGCGATTCAGGCGCTCGAGCTCCTCCTGCAGAAGGGCGAGCACAACGGGCGTGGCGCGCGTCAGCGTCCCGTCCGCTTCTCGCGTCGGTGGAGGCAAGGCACGAACTGAGCCTGCGGCAGCATCGAGATACTTACCTTGGCCTCCTGGCGCCGAATGACGTCCCGCCTGGCTGACTCCTCGGCCGACATGCCAGCCTTCTTCTCCTTCTCGGCCTTCTTGACCCACTTGAACTGCGAGCCAAGGTTGGCGTCGTTGAATGGGTTGTCAGTCGCCGTGTACATCGACAGCTCGGCCACAGTGCGGGCGTCTGCCGCCTCGCGCTCGCGCCGGGCCGCCGCCTTGGCCTCCTTTTTAGCCTTGTGTCCGGGTGACTTGGAGCGGTGGCGCCTGGTGGGTTGATCGATGGGGAGAGAAAGAGCAGCACGGAAGGAGCGAGTGGACGGGTCGTCAGCAGCCGTCCCGCCACTCCCTAGCAGCACGAGTCCTCCCGAGCTCAGAGGGGGCCAGACGCACTTCTTGTCCTTCTTGTCGCGCTTCTCGTCGCGGTCACGCGAGCGATCCCTGCGGCTGCTGTCGCGTTCGCGGCTTCGCTCCCGCTTCTTGCCCTTGTCCCGGCTCGAGTCGCCCTCGCGCCCAAGGTCCTCGTCGTCCCGGCGGCTCCTTGACCTGTAGGCATCGTCTCGGTCATCGCGCCCGTAGCGGTCTTCGCGGCTGTAGCGATCTTCCCGGTCGTCCCTGCGTCGAGGTGAAGACGAGCGAGGCATTGTGGATCTGTCGAGGTAAAGGGCAAGGCGTGGGGCTGGTTCGTGGTTGGGGGGAAGGGAGGAAGGAGGCGAGCGTCGGCGCGTGTAAGGTGAATCTCACACCGCGACCCCGTCAATCTAACCAGCATTCACAGTCAATCTAGCCCCCACACGCCTTGGGCAGCACCACCTGCCCACCTCAACTTGAAGCTTCGAGACCAGCACCA
>MVAK01000191.1:0-20148 GCA_014825535.1 Cystofilobasidium bisporidii
CGCTCGAGCTGCTGCTCGCCTGCGACGAGCCGGACGGCGCGCTGCCGCCGCCCTCGCGCGCGCCCCTCCGGCGCCCGTCGCCGCCGCCGCCGGACCCCGACGCGGGTGCCCTGTCCTCGACGCAGCGTCGCCAGAGCGTGTTCTCGAGCTCGGTGTTGAGGACGCCGAGGTCGGCGCTTCGATCGGTGGGCCACAAGAGGCGCTGGTCGACGTCGTATCCGACCGCAATCGCGTCGTTCATGCCGTGCTTAAAGTAGAGCGAGTCGACGATATCGAAGTGCTGCTGCAGCGTCTGCGCGTGGTCGGGCTCGATGATTGGGAGCAGGATGCGTGAAAGGTCGCGCCAGACACCCCGAACGGTCGAGTAGGGGAGCCGCCGGTCCTCGGGGTGATATGCGAACGTCCTGTTCTTCAGGGTGGTGGTGCCACCCGCACCGACCGTGTCAAACGAGATGGTCGTCTGGTCGATCTCGTGTCGGCCGACCTGCGCCAGGCGCGAGAAGGAGCAATAGGCGCGCTGTCTCCACAGCTGGAGAGCAGCTTCGGGGATGGCTGCGGATCACAGACGGTAATCGTGGGTAACGTCAGCCACCTGGAAGATGCGAGCATTGGCTGGCACGTTCCCATCTGTGGCGCCCGGGCCCAAGCCCGGCGTCGTTGCCAGCGCGCCAGCACCATCAGAGTGCGGCCGGGCGAACGGAAAAAGGTGCGCGCGCACGCGTGCACGCGGGGAGCCGGCGCGACGCGCAGCGCGCTCCCCGACGTGCACCGGCCGGCAAGGCGACGACGGTCGCCGAGAGGAGAAGAAGGAGCGACAGAGGCGGGACTCACGCCGCTGCGTCCACTGAAGACCACTGCCAACCCTGATCTTGGGCAGGCCGGGCGCCGCCGCTGGTGGGTCGGTCGACAGGGGTGTATGCGCGGCCGCCGACGGGAGCGGGGCGGCGGGCGCAAAGTCTTGGTACGGGTAGTGGGGGGCCGGCGGTGCCGGCTGCCACGCACCGGCGGCGGGCGGTCCCATCCACGGTCGCTGGGCCGGGGGTTCGCCGCCGAAGTCGACTGCGCTGG
Organism: Cystofilobasidium bisporidii; assembly: GCA_014825535.1. NCBI lineage: Eukaryota > Fungi > Basidiomycota > Tremellomycetes > Cystofilobasidiales > Cystofilobasidiaceae > Cystofilobasidium > Cystofilobasidium bisporidii. The sequence goes on from MVAK01000191.1 coordinate 1,069, forward strand.
CGAGGCGGTAGGGGCCGGCGGCGAGCGGTGACATAGCCGAGAAGCGCGAGGGCTGGGTTCCGGGCTGCGGGGTGTGGGTCGGGGCCGGGCGCGCGTGAGTGAAAGTGGGCGCCGAGACGAGGGGGTCGTACGCGCTCGCCGGCTGCCACTCAGCACCGCCGTGCGGGAAGTCGGGCACGCGCAGGGGAGAGGGGTGGTGGAGGCCGCCGCCGACAAAGGGGGTGCGTGGCCAGCTGGGCGCGTAGGCCTGTGCGAACTGCATGCCTGGAGGCATAAGAAACTGGGCATCAGGCGTCGAAGTCGTGTGAGCGGTCTGCCGCGACGGTGTCGGTGGCGGTGCCATGACAGCCTGAGTCGATCCGCGGGAGGACGGCGCCTGCGACGTTGTCGGACGAACGCCGACGTGCTGAGGTGGTTGAGCCTGCTGCTGCCCACCGGGCTGGTTGCCCGCCGACGGCGTGACGGCGGGGGTAGGGCGGGTGGTGGAAGGTCGCGAGCGCGGCGCGCGCGAACCGCGTGCCTGGTCGGTGGGGGGCGGAGGGACGGCCCCACCGTCGGTCGCCGACGTACGCCCTCCGGGAGCGGTGGCAGCGGGCGCGGCCGGCACGGCCTGACCACCGGTGTCGACGTAGACGGCCGTGGAAGTAGAGGCCGCGTCGTGAGTGGGAGGGGGAGGGGTCCGTGCGGTGCCTGGCGGGAGTCCGCCCCCTCCTCGGGTCCCACCGCCGTCGCCGCCGCTGTCGTTGCCTCCTCCGGGTCGCTGCTGCTGCTGTCGCGGTTGCTGCTGCCGCTGCCGCTGCCGCCGCTGCGCGCTGGCCGACGACTCCGGCGCGTCGTAGGGGTCGCCGACGAGCGTGGGGGCCTGCGAGCGTGTCGAGGCGGAGGGGCCGCGCGGGTGGCGACCGGAGGACGTGTTCGCCGTGCCGCCGAGCTCGCGCTCCGCCTCGTCTTGAAGCTGCTGGGCGTACAGCCAGTCGCTGGTGGCCTGCTGCTGGCCCGGCTGCTGGTCTTGTCGGTGGTCTGGCATGAGCGATCGTGTGGCGGCTGGTGTGCGAGGGATGCGAGGCGAGACGTGACGAGGTGATGGTCGGTACGACCCGTCGTCGATCGCCTGCTCTGCTCTCCTCGCTCACTGCGCCGCGCAGAAAGCTTTCAGCTTTCGGCAGCCCAAGCCGAAGGAGGCGGCGGGAGCAACCACCCGCTTGCGCAGCAGCGCGCTGAACGTCATGACGGAGTCGTACGCGGGTTGAGTGCACTTGCTTGACGTCGTCGGTCGAGGGCTGGAGGGGCGTCGGACGCAGAGGCTGTCAGCTCTGAGACGCCTCGTTCGCCAAGCCGAAAGGAAAAGAAAAAAACGGCATGTGAATACAGATGACGCAAAAGAGAGATTGGAGATCGTATTGAGATCGCAGTGAGGATGTGTGGACCCGAGGCGCTTGCCCAGGTGATGAGTCGCTGCAGGCCAGAATGGTCATCAGGTGACGCGCTGGCGACATCTAAGTCAGGAGGAGGGCCGCCGACGAGAGAAGGATGATGCAAAAGACAGCGCTACCTCCGGTGGAGGCAGTGCTGAAGCCTGCGCTGCTGCCGTCGCCGCTCGACGACGTTTCGGTGGTCGAGGGCGAGGGCGACGCCGTCGACGCAGCCGTCGCCGTCGCGCCCAGGTCGGCGAGGAACTGGGGGATCGTCCCCGGTACGGGCGCGTACTCGCCCGACGGCGTTGTGTCATCGACCGTGCCATTCCAGCACCAGTCCGAGAAGCACTCGCGGCAGATCTGGCTGCGGTCCTGGCCGCCGCGGGCGACAGCGCGGTCGGCGAGGGCGCATGCGAGGCAGGTCGACCAGCTCGAGACGGTGTTGTTGAGCGTCATGGATCGGGCGCCTGTCGCACGAGAGATGATGGACAGAGTCAGCTAGACACAACGATGAGCAAGAGGCAGAGGGCTTGAACGCACCGTTCATGAGGACGGCGTCCACCTGCTCCTGCTCCCACTCGAGCTGATACGTCGAGACGTTCGAGTACGTCGACCAAGGCCAGTTGGGTATGTAAACGACGAGAGGGACCGTCGAATTAGGCTGCGCGTCGGCTGAGCAGCCAAAGAAGGTCGGGTGCTGGTTCAGGCCGAGGTTGACCCAAGTATTGACGTTCTCGGGCATGGTCGGCATCAGCGGGTCGATGCCGAGCGATTCAGACAGCTGCCTGAAGCGCTCTGCGGGATCACGGCAGAAAGGAGAGATCTGTTCAGCGACACGTCGTCGGATAGAGAGCAAGACCGCAGAAGGACGCACTGTAGGTCGTCGTCGGGGCCGTTCCGTTGGGGTAGAAGTAGGTCGTGTCGGCCGAGTTGTCGAATGAGATGATGGCGTCCACCCCTCGCACGGGGATGAGCAGGGGCTCACTGGAAGGGCAAGGGGGGCAGCAAGTTAGCACCAGTCGGCTCATCGTGAAGGAGCGGAAAGAGGCGAGCGCACAAGGGGATGTTCTACGAATAGGAAGGGGCGTGATTTGGTGAGCGAGGCAGCTCATCGACAGGTCGAGCCATGGCAAGCAAAGACTGCGCGCACCTGGTTGGTCTCGCCGGCGTCTACGAGCGTGATGCTCGAGAAGTTGGTCGTCGGGTTGGTCTCGGGTCGCCAGCCGGCGAACGGGTTTGGGTAGGAAGCGATGTCTGCGGAGAGGGGAGAAACAAGGGTCAACGACAGGATTCTGCTGCAGCCGACGAGAAGCGCAAATGCCAAAAGACTGACCGTTGCCCGAGTCGTCGATGGCGCCAAGGATCGACTCGATCGCGCTGGCAATGATGCCCTGCCCACTCGAGTTGGCGAGCGAGGCATAGGCGCCGCTGCAGGACGAGGTCGAGATGTCAACGCCATTGGGAGAGCCGGAAGAAGCCAGGCAGAAAGCAAGACGCACTTGAACAAGGTCGATGAAGTGCCCACAACGAAGCCAAGGTTGTCAAAGCCGGTGTAGCACTGGTCGCTGTCGGTCGAGTTGGGCGTGCCGTTGTTCAGCGAGGTTCCAAGGTACCTGACGGGCGTAAAGGCGCCGCCGCTGTGCCGACTCTCGGCGTCAGAAACTCCTCCACCGAAGCCCCAGGTGCCGAATTCGTCTGCAAGAGAGAAGAGAGACGACAGGGAAGGCGGTCAATGATTCATCCGGCACTCAAGAGGTCAAGAAGGGACCTGGGCGACGCGCTGTAAGTGAATTCCCAGACGGTCGCGTTCTCGGCGACGGACTGGAGGGAGAGGGCGAAATGCGAGGACCGAGGCGAGTCAGTCTTTTGGGCCTTAGCTAAGTGAGACCCAGGCTGTATACGCACGATCTCGCCAGGCTCGCGCTCGGCCGCGACAATGATCGGGTAGGGCACGGACTCGGCATCGAGTCCCTGCAAGTCCGCCATCGTCAGGTTGGGCGTCTCGGTTGGCCCGTAGCGCGCCGGGAACAGGTGGGCAGACAGCGCCAGCCCCCAGTAGTCGGTGATCTGCCCCTCAAAGCCCTCATCCTTCTTGTCGTTGACCTCGGACACGAGATCAGAGAAGTAGGACGCCGTGTCGATAAGACCGCCGTCCGGAATGACGAGGTTGGACGACAGGTTCCACTGGGTCTGCGCGACCTCGAGCATCGACACGTTGCCGTTCTCCGAATGCGACATCATTGAGCCGACCATCCAGCTACCGCCGGACAGGCCGGCAATGTACGATGTGAGCTGGCCGATCTGGCCGGTGCCTGCGAGAGGAAAAGGGGGCTTCGTCAGCGTGCTTCGATCGGCGGAGTATAAAAGGGGGGGGGGCAGCGGCTCACCGGCGTCGTTGGCCTCAGAGTTGCGCGAGTCGAGGCCGTAGAAGCCGCCCGCGCCGCTCACCATTGCCCGGTAGCCACCCCCGGAGAAAGCGAGCGCTACGTTGGGCGTCGAATTGGTAGACGAGGTTGAGTTGAGGCTGAGGTTGAGGGCAGATGGGTCGACGCCGATTGACGACAAGTAGGTCAGGAAGCGGTCGGGATTGAGCCGCGTCTGGATGTGGGCTGCCTCGCCATCCGAGATGCTGCAAGGAAGGGACGTGGGGCATCAGCTGGCAATGTCGGGCATGGAAAGGACAGGGGACGCTGGACGAACGAGTCGGCAGCACGGACAAAGACGGTGTCCGACTCGCAGGCCGTCTTGACCGGTGCGTAGCCCTCGGATGAGGAGTCGTCCTCGCCCCAGCCGAAGAGCCGCTTCTCGGCGGCGAGGGCGAGGATGTCGGCCTTGAGCGCCTCGATCTCGAGCTCGGTCACGTCGTCGTCGGCCCAGCCGCGAGCTCGGAGGTCAAACTCGACGCTCCTGACGAGGGCCTCGCGCTTGAGGACGACGCCCGTCGGAGCCGACTCGGCGACGGAGGCGAGGAGTGGGACGGCCGCAGCGAGGATGACCGTGGACAGCAGCATCTCGAGAGCTGGATAGAGGTAGGATGATCGTCAAGTATCTGTAGCCGTTGAGAGTCGGGAAGAGAGGGGAAGCAGGCGAGATGTGGAAAAAGAACAGGACAGGAGCAGTCGGGCTATTGTGGAGGAAGGCAACAGGCCTCAACAGGCGTGCGAAGGGGGGGGGGGGCAAAGGTGGCCGTCTCGGCGAAAGGGCGCGGCCCCCAGTTCGGATCCCGTCGACCCCCGGTGACGTCTGCGCGGAGAACAGTCAGCTGAGCTCAAGTTGCAGTCCGTCAGTGGTCCTGGATCATCACCCTCAGCTGGTGAGGGCTCGGACATGAACTGGCTCAGAGCAGTGGCCCAAGCACAAGGCTGGCTCGCAACGTCCCCCATCGTAAGTCGTCGAGGAGGAGTTGATACGGTCGCCAGTGAGTCGGGAGAGGGGAAAGGGGGTGAGGCAGCGGGGGCCCGGTCGATCGCTCTCTGGCCGCTCGATCGCATCTGCAGACCAGATTCCGCTCGCGCTCGCGTCGTCCTGCTGAGAGCGACGCTGTCGGCATTCCCATCCAGCCCTTGTACCTCCCTCCCTCCGACCCTGCCAACGCTCCCCTCTCCTCATTTGGAGACGGTGCTCCCTGGCCTGGCCTCACTTCCCGTCTCCCCCGCCCCCCTATCTCTCTCGGGCAATTCGGCGCCCCCTGCTGCTGCCTCCATGCCGCCGCCGCACGAGTCACCTCAAGCTGCTGCCGGCGTCTCGCCCCTCGGTCCTGCCCTCAGCTCAGCTCAGCCGTCGTCCCAGTCAATAGCGTCGCCAGAGACGGCCATCCCTCCAACGCCGTCGAATGTGCCGTCCGGGATGAGCTCACCCGACCAGCGGCATTCGCACCTCCGGCCGACGTTCACGCTCGACGACGCCGCCGACTCGGCCGATGACCTCTCGGCCTCAGCCGCACCCGGCCCAGGCAGCAGTCGGCTCAGCGGGCGACGCCAGCTGCGACCCTCCTCAACTCAGAGCGTCGGACGCGCAGTGACTCCAGCCTCAACGGACGGTGCGCGCCTGCGCCCAAGGAGCCACATGTCGGGGCGACCGACGCAGTCCTCGCCGCCGGAAGATGAGGAGGCCAAGCACTTGACCGACAAGGACCCCAAGCCGACGTCTCAGAGCGCGCTACAGCGACACTGGACGTCCTTCCTGCACAACCCTGTCTTTCCTGTCGACTGGGTTGGGCCGGCGCTGTCAAAGAAGAGCAACCTGAAGGTGCTCTTTCGCTGTTCGCTCTCCGTGCGTCTCGTCCTGCCCTGGTTCGCAAGGCGCCACCTGCCTCTGCAGCAGCCGGTGCTCACCTGCCGTTCGGGCCCCGCCTTTCGCTCCTGTGCGCGACGACAGGCCTGGATCGGCATGCTCTTCATCATCATCGACAAAACCGAGACGATGCTCGGCCAGGCATCATTCTTCGTTCTCGTCATCGCGTGCGTCTGCCGTCCGTTCTCCCCCGCCGCGTTCGTCTTGGCGCTCGTACTGAAGTCCTGACCACCGCCTCCCCCCCCCTCGCCTTCCGGTCGAGCGTCCGACAGGTTCATGCAAAGCCCCGACAAGAGCTTCGTACAGAACGCCGAGCTGCACTTTCTGACGATCCTGGTGTGTCATATCTCTCTGGTGCTGCCCCTCAAATGCGCGCGTGAATTGACGCACGTCGCATCCTCTCGTTGATAAAACCCGGCTCCGTCATCCAGTTTATCGCCTTCTCGTGGGCCTGGGTGTGCATTGCTGCTGCCATATGCAGCGTAATCAGGCAAAACGAAATACCCAAGGCGGACGCTGTTTCAGCGCTCGTGCGTATCCATGTCCCCCCCGCGCTCGCAGCACTGACGTCCTCCTAACAGCGCGCTCATACCCCTTCTTTCGAGCGAGCGCGAAAGATCTTCAGCGGCGGATACCTCGAGCCCAGAGTCTCGATCGTTTGCGCCGTCTTTCTGGGCGTCGGCTCAGGCTTCTTCGTGCGTCGTCTTGTTCGCCTGCCGGTTTGAGCCCGGCAGCCGACTGATGCGCGCTCGTCGCCTCTCGCAGTGCTGGCTCAAGGTCCGGACCGCGCCCTCCCCCATCACCCTACCTTGTGTCCTTGCTTGCATCCAGAGTGCGTCTTATCAAGACTGCTTGGCGCCTATCCTGCGTGCACTGATGCCTGACCCTCCGGCCTCCCTCGCCATGCTTTCCCTCCAGTGGACGTCGCTTTGACGCTCATCCCACTCTTCCCCTATGACTACTACACGAGGTGCGCCAGCATCTCGCTCCGTCTTCCGGTCTATGTCGGCTGACATTTCTTTTGCCGCACGCAGTGGACTCGTTTTCTTCCTGCCGATGGCCGTCCAGATTGGCGTGTCGATGCTGGCCTCGGCCGTCATCTTCCCCTCTTCGGCCTCCTTCTCTTACCTCGCCTCGGTCTCGTCCCTGCTCGCTCCACTGGAGGAGTCGGTCAAGGTCATCGGCGACCTCTTCGACTCTGCCGGCGAGGGCGAGGCGAGCCTGAACGAGTGGATCGAGGTCGGCAAGACGATCAAGAACCTTCGCATCAAAAGCTCGACGACGGGCCTCGTCGCTATGCAAGGTCTCGAGGGAAGTCTCGGCATGGACATCTCATGGGGCCGCGTCGGCGCAAAGGATCTGCAGCGGCTGGGAGACAAGGCCAAGAACGTCAACCTGCGGGCCGGAGGTCGTGCGTCTCGTTGCCGTCTGATTTCGCCCAAAAATTGGCCTGCCCGCTGACCCAGCGCGCTTTCGCTGCCGACAGTCTCGTTTTTCTTCGACATCCTTAAGAGCGCGCTGCTGCACGATGCGCTCGACTCGACGGCGTTCCAGGTCCGCAAGACGCTCAAACAGACTCAGGCCGACGGCTTCAACGAGGCGCTCTCGACGCGCCCAAATTCGGTCTATGCCCATTCGGAGCATGGCTCGCGGCCCTCGTCGCCGGTCCACTCGGATGAAGATGCGAGCGCGCCGCCGAGTCCAGCGAGCGAGCTAGCCAAGCTGCCGACCGGCAGAACCGAATCGTCGGACGAGACTTACGTCAACGGCTTCTCAACGCTGCACAAGCCGCACCACGACCCGCTCGGCGCAACTTACGCGGATCACTCGCACGCGCATGACCGGTCGCGCAAGAAGGACCGCAAGCTTCACTTCCCCATGCTTCGTAGCAGGTCGTCCCACCGCTCGTCCTCCAACCATTCGCACCACCACCATCATCACCACAAGGGGCATGGCAGCCATATTAGCCTCCTCGAGAAGCTCCGTCGGGTTCAGGAGCCAGTCGGCCTTTTTGAAAGTCATCGGTGGGTCCCTCTACCTCGACTAACGTTCGCTGTTCACCTCAGGGGCTGACCCTCTGCTTTCTGCTTTCTGCGTCGACAGCTACATGAACCTCGAGCACTCGCTCTCCCTCCACGAGGTCGAGCAGCTTCATCACCAGCTCCAGCTTCTCGCCCACTCTTGCCTTCCCTTGGTCCACGCCCTCGAGGATTCGATCAAGCACGCAGCGGCCTGGAACGCGCGCATCAACGCCGACCGGTCGTACATGACGCGCAAGAAGAGCGAGAAGCGCGGTCCAACACTCGAGGCCGAGAACGAGCGCGTTGTCGAGCGCTTGCGCAAGACGATTGCCGAATTCAACACGACGGAGCGACTCGAGGTCATCGAGCCCTACAAGGTGCGCGCTATCTTCCTGCCGTCCGTCTGTTCGTCGCCACATCGCGCATCATGCACTGACCTGTCCTTTCACCTCGCAGCACATTTTCGATCCGGCTCACCCCCCTCCTGACGATGCCGATCAGAGAAAGTTGCCGCATCGCCAGCTCTTCTGGTGTTTTGCCTTTCAATTCCACGTCGTACGTCCCTTCCTTGATCTTTTTCGTCGCGACTGTGCGCGCACCGAGCGGCTGACGCTCGTGTCGACAGATCGCCTTCGCCAACGACCTGCTGCGCCTTGTTGAGGAGCAGCAGGCCATCGAGCTCAAGCGGCAGAAACAGCGGCTCTGGTGCGTTGATGTCGATTTCTCCCGTCGCGCCGATGACAATGCTGAATAGTCGTCTTTTGCTGCGCCGACCTCTGCAGGACCCCGCTGCTCGCCTGGTCGAGGCTGCTGCCGACTCGCAGCCAGGACGAGTGCGACGGCCAACGATTCGGCGAGGAGGATCCTGACCGCATCCAGGGCCTCAAGCCGCGCGACGACTCGATGAACGGCACGCAGAGGCGCGACCCCGACAGCCTAGAGCCGTCCAACGCCTTCTTTGCCGCGCTCGTCCGCATCCACCGTCTCGGCGGCATGCTCACGTCGACCCAGGGGCTGTTTGCAATGAAGGCCGCTATCCTCACCGTGTTCGCCTCGCTATGCTTTCTGCCCGACGTTTGATGCTCAAGGAAGTCGCTCCTGACGTTTCTGGTCTCTCTGATGCACAGGCTCGTCTCCACCCCGGCCTGGACACCTCAAACGGCATTGTTCTTCTACAAGAACCGAGGTCTATGGGTCATTGTGATGGCCCAGCTGACGCTGGCGTTGTACAGCGGAGTGAATTTGTGCTCGCTCCAGTCCTTCCCTCCTGCGCGCAGTTGGTTGACCTCGCTCCCTCCTCGATCTGCCTTCGAAGGAAACCGCGCTCGCCTTTGTCGCGAGAGTCTTTGCGACATTCTGGGGCTGCTTCGTTGGCCTCGTCATCTGGTGCATCGGCGCGCCCGGCCTGAGCAACGGCAATGCGTTTGGGATCGCCGCCGTCACCGGCGTGGGCTTCCCAGCTATCTTCGTGTTCCGCCTCTTCTCGCCCTCGCCGCCTTTGACCAAGATTCTCTTCTCGGTCAGTTGTGGACTCGTCATCGGCTATGGCTGGCAGAACGCCCACAGCTCGGTCGGCCAGCTGACCAACGCCTCGGTTGGTCCCTGAGACTCGCTCTCATGATCCGCCTCAGACTTGCGCGCTGACCTCACTTTCCTGCCCTTCGTCTCGTGCACGTCGACAGTGGGGCTGGGACGTCGCTTGGAGACGGTCCGTCTCAGTCTGCTGTTTCAGCTTCAGGAGTCTGGTGTCGCTCTCAGCTGACCCTTCCAACCCTTCAGTTTCACGTGCGTGATGGTGGGAATTACAGCAGCCTGGATCTGGTCTTGGTTGCCGCCCGTCAGCTCAGGAAAGCAGTCGATCCGCACCTCTTACGCCAACCTGATCGGCACGCTCGGCGATGGCCTTTGCTCAGTCGTAAGCGAGGCTGGCAACCGCCATCCCGAGGGACCCGAGGAGCAGGACCGGATTGAGCACAACATGATGGCCAGTTCGTTGTTTCGCCTCGTCTTCTCTGTCGGCTCAACGCCTCAGCGCTGACCTCTTCTTCTTTTCGTTCACTTGCAGTCAAGTCCAAGCTAATCTCGCTCGGAGGCACGTTCGCGTTCTGCCAGGGCTTACTTCCGCAGCGACCTCAATCTGACTGACCCTATTCGCCCACCATCACCAGCCCGCCACGCCTCTATGAGCTACGAAATCTCCTTTCGGGGTACCTGGCCCGAGGAGCGGTACGAGGCCCTCCGAGCCACCCTGATTGACCTGAGCAGCCTCCTCTCGCAGCTGCAGTTCATACTGTCGACCATGGATCTGCCCTGGCGCAAGGCACTGCTCAAGCGGACACAGCTGAACGACTCTCGCTTCGTAAGTCTCAACGTCTCGTGCGTGTCTTCCTCCTCGACTAGGACTGACTCAATGTTGTTCGCCTGGCAGATGGGCGACGTTCTGGCCGTCTTTTCGCTTTGCTCAACCTGCTTGCGCTCGGCCTCGCCCCTGCCCCAGATCACTCCCTGCCCGTGAGTTTGGGCTTGTCTCATCTCTCGCCACCGAGAAGAGCTGCGCGCGTGCTGAACATGCTCATGCTGTCCACCAGGCTTGTAGAGAGGTACCTGGAGCGAAGCGCATACGGCCTCAAGGTCCTCGCCGGCGACTACTACGCCCGCACTGAATCCGAGGACGGTCACGGCAGCGAGAATGGCAGCCATGCCGACCTTCATCAAGAGAAGCCGAGCGCCGCTCACCCAGACGGCGCGCTTCCGACATACTTGACGGCGTCGACCCTCGAGAGCGTGCGTCTTCTTGATCCCATTCGCCAGTCGCATCAATCGCCACGCTGACGAGCGTTCCGCTCTCCACCTCGCAGGAGGAATACATGCGCTTCGCCATCGGGTGCTCGACAGTCTTTGCCATCGTCGGTAGGATGGACAAGATGATGTGCGTCGACCCACTCGGACCCGTATCTTTCTAGTGGCATTAGGTGCTGACCTCACCTGCCGTCTTTCGAAAATCAGGGTCGTTGTCAAGACCCTCCTCGGCGAGACTTACCATATCCAGCATCTTCCTGCAGTTTGATCTGCCATCAAATTTGTTTTGCTCTCCTCGATCAGCCTCATCAGCTATAATTCTAGAGTCTCGTCCTTCATTTTGCGATTTAAGGCACAGTCAGCCGGTCCTTCCATGCGCAACCAGCAGGGTTGTCAAGAAAGACATCTAGAGCGGTCAGAGGCCGCTTTTTACACGCATCGAGTGCGGGAGTGCGTATCTCTAAGGGCGGGGTATTAAGCTGAGCGAGAGCTCGAGGATCGGAACTGGAGAGAGGAGGGATGATCGGGCACCCTATAGGATGGTCAAGGGCATGAGCGGAAGGCGGAAAGGACGGCAGGCGAGGTCTCGTCAATGGAGCCTCAGTCTCAGGCCGAGGTCTCCCACCACCATCCGCCTTCCTCCTCTAGCGCCCTCTTCAGCTCCATCATTCCCTTTGGTCCAAGAGCGGCCGAGGGGGAGACGACGCCGCCTTCGATGGCGCCGTGCTTGCCATCAAGGATAAGGAGCGCGAGCTGCGTCAGAGCAACTGCAAATAACAACGGGGACACTGTCATCAGCCACAAGTTGTCGAGGAAGAAAGGGAGACTTGCGCAAACGAACCCATCTCAGTCGAGCCGCTCTTGTCGTCAGGCGCTTGGGGAACGCGGACCCGCAGTGTCTCTCGTCCACCCCCGTCCTCTTTGGCAAGGGTCAGGTCTAGGGGCAAAGTTGTTGTCTTGCGGCCCTGCGCGCGTAGGCTACGAAGGGGGGTGTATTGCGCGCGGTCAGCGGCGGGGCCTCCGCAGAGCAGACAGTAGGCAAAGGAGAAAAGGTGCTCACCTCGAGGTGGAGAAGAGGGAGCAAAGGCCGACCCAGGCCGCGCAAAGGGCCGCGAGCGCGCCGAACAGGGTCCCGCCGCCGTCGACCCGCTCGGCGTACGTGTAGTTGGTGCCCATCGTCCATTGCGACAAGCGGCTGACGACCGCGTGGTACGGCTCCGTCACTGGGGGAGGGTATCACAGCCTCAAGAATCAGCTAGTGTCAAGATGAATTAGACGCGCGCTCACGAGGGCCGACACGCACGCGAAGCGCTCGGAAGGCCGACCGCCTGGTCCTCGCGCGTCCAGACGACCTGGACACGCACGTCAGAGTCAATGGTCGGGAAAGGCACGCCCTGGTGGTTCCAGCTGCCTCGGACGGCGAGTGACTCCCTGGCCGAGTCGAGCAGGCCGACGACGGGTGAATTGAAGGCCGTCGTGAGCGTCGTCGTGGCCGGCGACGGGCGCAGCAGGCCAGCCGTGATGTCACTGCGAAGTCGAAGGTGGCGCGTCAGCATGTAGGCATCCTTCGAGACGACAAGTCGGATGATGAGCGAGCGCACATGGACAGAGCGAGGAGGTCGCAAGTGGGAAGGACGAGTGCACCCGTTCGAGAAGCGGCGTAGTCGAAGTGAAAGAGCAGGGTTTTGAGCAGGAGTGGTGAGCGCTGCGGAGGACAGAAGCGACCGGCCGCACAAGGGTAGGCGGAAGGAGATCCAGGTAAGCACGTTCGCTCTCGGTATCGACCAGGAGCAGTGCGTCCGAAGGACTGGACTGACCGTGTTTGAAAGGAGGTGGATTCCGAGCGCGACAGCGGCTCTGTCGTCGAGGGCGGGGCGTCGTCAGCACAGCCCACGAGCGCGAGACGAGCTCCGACGCTCTGAGGCTGCGACCCAGACTGGTCAAGACAACTCACTCGACGAGCTGCCACTCAGGCTCTCCACCGAGGCAAAGAAGCACGCTGCCCTTGCCGGCCTTGCCCTGCAGCTGCTGGCTCCAGCTGAGCCTCCCGGTCGGTCGATCGAGGATGGCATAGGGCGGCGAGCTCGGCTGCGCCTGGAGGTGAGCCGACCAGCGTGAATTGATGGACGAAAAGGCTGACGGCGAGGCGTCGTGCACGAGCAGTGTCGGCGGAAGCGGATCAACGGCAGGGACAGGCATGGCTGGAAGGACGTGGGAAGTAAGGAGGAGGAGGCAGGATTCTGGTATGAGGCAGGGGGGAGGGTAGGGCGGCGGGGAGGTAGGGCAGCGAAAGCCCTGCCCGCTTTTACTGATGCCGAGCGACAACGGCGAAGCGATAGCCGAGGTCCGTGCACGCTCATCATGCGCTCGTCATCAAGCGCATGTTGTTCTGCAGCGCTCGGTATGTCTGGGCGGGCACCGGAGGTGCGCGATCGTCTAGGATCATGGCCAATAACCAGGTATAGAAGGGAGGGAAAAGGAACAGGTGCGTGCCGCGCGCTCTATCAGGCGGCCATGGCCGTCGACCAATCGTCTGCGAGCAAGTCAGCGCACTTCTCGGCCTGCAAAGTGCGCCCGTCGGCAGAGAAGCGACCAGTGTCAGCAGAATTTCGAGAGAGCAAAGGGGAAATGCGAAGGCAGATCTGGGATACGCACAACCGCTACGACGGCCGCCTGGGTGTGGCAAGACAGGCCGGTCGGGAAGACGCTCGCATCGGCCACGCGCAGGCCCTTGACGCCGCGGACGCGAAGCTGCTCGTCGAGAACGCCCATGGGGTTGCCAGGCTCAGAGATCGGCAAGGTCGACGTCATGTGGTCTGACAAAGGAGAGGTCAGGGTCGGCCAGTGCGGCTCGTCAGTCGCTACAACGTCGAAGAGAAGTCAAGCGAACGGATGACGGCAGCGACTCACAGGCATTTGTCGCCCACTTTCGAGCGTAGGCACCCAGCTCGACGTCGCTGATGGTCCGCTCGGAGGCATGCTCGTCGTAGAAGGGATTGTTCTTGCCATGGGGTTTGACGGCGTACCCGTCTGCGGCCATTTTGCCGACGACCGCCTTGGCGAGCTTCATGCCCTCGACGAGGATGTCGACGTCCGAGGCCTCCGACACTACAGTCGATTTGGGCGAGGGACATCAGGTCCACTGCCGAGGACGAGACCGCAAGAGAGAGAGAAACGCACGGAATCGAGGGTCGCACTCTGGCAAGTGGCGCGGGTTGCGGGATTTAAGCTTGATGACGCCCGTCGACTTGGGTCGGACGAGCAGGACGATCGGCTGCGGGGGAGGGAAGCGGAGCAAGGGGCAGGAGTCAATGACAACGGCTCGCGGCCCGTAACGTCATAGCTTTGACGCACAGTGAAGTAGCCTTTGTTCTTGTCAAACTTTCCCTTGCGCAGATCGTGCGACTGACCGTCCGGCTTGCCGTCATCCATACTCGAATGGAAGCGGTAAGGCATCGGCAGGATCTCGATATTGGGGATCTCGCTCTTGTCGCGCGGGTCGGCGTAGAGCGGATCGTTGGCCGAGAACTTCGGAGCGGCAGCGAGCAGCTCGGGCACATGCTTGGCAGCAGCCATGATGGAGGCTTGCGACCCTTGGCTGGTTGACATATGAGACGCAGCGTTGGTCAGCTGCTCGAGACCTACCAGACGCTGGAGTGCACCAGGGAGAGTCGGAAGGACGCACAACGTGAAGGCTCCGGTTCGAGACTTGGCGAACGTGGCCACCTGTCCAGCTGCGTGCATGGTGGACGTCTCCAGGCGGTCAAGGGAGTCCGAGGCTCTGATATCACGAGAGAGAGGCAAGCCATCAGTCACGGCTGACGCTTCACGTGGCGACGAGCGGGGCAGGCGACTGACGGAACCGAGTACGGCAGGTAGACGCCGAGGTGGTCCGACATGCCCTTCCCCACGCCGGGCAGGTCCGACTTGCAAGGGATGTTGAGTTGAGCGAGGTCCTCCTTGGGTCCGACGCCGGACAGCAGCAGCAATTGGGGCGAGAAGACGGTGCCGGCCGTCAGGATGACCTCCCGGCTTGCGCGTGCATAGTGCAAGACGCCAGCCACCTTGCGCGCCTCGGCCTCGAACCATATGCCGACGCATCGGCCGTTATCGTCGATCTCGAGTCGGTTGACGAGTGCGCCCGTGCCGATGTGCAGGCCAGGACCGAAGCCCGGCCGGTCCTCGGTCGCGAGGAAGTCCTCGAAGACGTTGGTCCGCCGACCATACTCGCCCGTGATCTCGTGGACGGCGATCGACGTCGCGCTCGCCTTTGGGTCGTTGAGCGATGGGACGAGGGGAATGCCGAAGGTCTTGGTTGCGTTGACGAACGCCGTCGCCGAAGGGTAGGTGACCCGCGGAGGGGTCGTCGTGCGCCAGGGCCCGGCCTCACCTGAGTAGCCATCTGACGACGGCGTGTTAGAGGGTTCGAACAGAAGCGGTTGACGTGTGTGAGTCTGCGACTTCTTGAAGTATGGCAGCAGAGAGTCGAACGACCAGGACGGCAGCTCGAGGCGGGTCGCCCAGTCGTCGAATTCGGCCGGCAGGCCGCGGGTGTAGATTGAGCTGTTGAACGTCGTCGTGCCGCCGAGGATCTTGCCGCCCACAAGGGAGCATGTCCGGCCTTCAAGGCCAGCCTGAGGAACCGTCGGTATCGACAGGGCTTTGTCTGAAAGACAGCGAAAGACGTCGTCTCGAGTCAGTGGAAGGCTCAGAGGCGAGGGAGGGAGGTCAGGCCCAGCGAGCGACTCCCCTTCGTCCATCTGCCAGGCCGTCGACAGCAGTGGCACGCCAGCCGTCCACCCGCGATGGATCTCGCCTCGCTCAAGAAGAAGCACCCTGGGAGAACCTTCCAGCAGAGACAGCCTAGAAGCAAGAACGCAGCCCGAGGTCCCTCCTCCAACCTGCAGCCGCCGCCCGCGGGAGGTGTCAGCGCCAAGAGCTGCGAGCTTCCGAAGCGGCCCGGAGGGGGATGGGGGGAGGGACGGCACGCACAATGATGTAATCGTACTCGGACTCGGGCTCGAGCGAGCTGCCGTCGGTTGAGCCGAGGCTCGAGAGCGGATGAACTGGTAGCCGAGGAGTCATGATGGGGATCCTGGGTCGAGGAGGCGAAGGCATGAACTGAGGGGAAGCCGGCGAGGTCGGCGCACGTCGCGACTCTCGGCCGCCGACTGACCGCAGCGATCGACAGATGCAGGTCGACGGTGCACGTACGTTGCGACGATGCCGTGCATTTGCGACTGGTCTCTGCCTCAGTGGATGATAAAATCTAGAACAGGCGCACATTCTATATATACAGTGAATAGGACTCTAGGGTAGAGCCTTCTCAGCCGGCCTCTTGCGCTCCCAGGGGTTCTTCGCCCGCCATTGGCCGCCCTTGAAGGACAGCATAATAAAGGAGCAGCAGGCGAGCGAGAGCAGGCCGGCAAAAAGGGTGTAGAGGCCGCCGTCGCCGATGCCGCTGCGGATTGGGAGGGCGATCTCGGTCATGATGAAAGCGAACATGCCGCGGAAGAGACTGTTGCACGCGATGGCGCTCTGCAAGTGAGAGAAGGACGAGAGGTCAGACGAGCGCCCCTGACGACACAATAGACGGCCATGAGGGACAAACCGATGAGCGCCCGACGTTCGCGTCGACGAGATATGCCAAAACGGACGAGTAGATGACCATCTGGCTAAAGCCCGCGAAAAAGAGGCAGACGACTGGCCCGGCTATATGCGTCTGGTGTCGATGAGGGCGAGGCAGAGCGATTAGCGACAAGCCAATGATGGGAGTACTAGAGGACGATAGAGGGGTCGAACCTTCTCCTGCGACGTCCAGGCAAACGCCAGGAACGACCCAATCATGACGGGCATCGACGGAAACATGGACTTGAGACGCATCTACGTATGTCCGAGGGGTCAATACATAGTTGCATCGAAGGCAGAGCAAAGCCATTCGAGAAGGACGCACCTCGGGGTTGCTGACTCCTCCGTTCCTCTTCTTGAGCCAGGCGAGCACCCAGTCAGACAAGAAGCCGCCGAAAACACTGCCGAGGACGTTGCCGCCGCCGAAGGCGACCAGGACAAAGCCAACGTAGAGTGCGTCGTAGTTGTAGGGCGCTGCCGCGAAAGTCTATGAGGAGGGCGGGTCGAATCAGCTCGACGGAAGGAAAAGTGAGCGAGCGGCAGTAAGGTGGCACGCACGATGGCCGACGTGACCGCGATAGTATATTGGGCGGCGAAGATCGTGCCGGAACTCATGATGGCCTGCGATCAGTGCAGAGAGGTTGCGGCACGATTAGTCAAGAGCCGAAGACGATCTGAGTTGGATGTCGGAAGTAACGCACAAAGAGGTTGACAGGGCTGGACAGGATCGCGAACGCAGGGCGAAGCGGGTTGATATCTCGCAGCGAGACCTTGAACTCGCCGGTCGCCTCCTTTGGAGGCAAGCGCTTGCCGACGATCCACCAGCGCCGTCGGCCGAGCCCGGCCTTCTCCTCGACCTCGAGCTCAACATGCTGGTCAGCCGAAAGAGAAGGCGGTCGCGTAGGAGCCGGTGTCGGGTCGGTTGACTTGAGGCCCTTGGCCAGCTTGCGTCGGCGCTTCTCCTCGGCAACCTCCTGGGCGTGGAACGCACGAGCGACCGAGCGCTTGATCGCCTGCTGGTAGGCCAAGGATCGCTCTTTGCGCCAAGTATCCGGATAGACGATGAAGCCGATCTGTAAGATGGATAAGGTCGGTCGGTCAGCGCACGATTGGCGATGCAGGTCTATGAGGGCAGGCAGGACCGACCCCTTGCAGCCCGGCGAGCCCGGCGATGAAGTAAAACGTTGCCCGCCAGCTCGAGGCCTGGAGGACGCGGTCGTAAAGCAGTTCAGTACTAATCGTCGAGACCCAGTCATGCAGATGAGAGAGTGGACTTACGCTGGTGAGGGCACCACCAACTGCGGGAGAGGAGGATGTGGGCGTCAGAGGCTGCTCGAGGACGGCGATCTCACAGAGAGGTGCGCACAAAGAGGTCCGATGGCCGGCCCGATCAGGGGAACGCCGTAATACCAGCCCATCACACGACCGCGCTGATGGACCTCGTACATGTCTGCAGACGAAGAGCAGCGAGCGCCATGTGAGGTCAGGACATGCCTTTCAAACAAAAGGAGAGGTGCGGCAGGACGAACCTGCGAGCGTGCCCGCGCCCAAAGAGAGGACTGCCGACGATCCGCAGGCCTGGATGATGCGGAAGACGATGAGCAGCGGCATCGAGTTGCTTCGCGAGCAGACGATGGTGCCGACGATGAAGATCTGCGCCGGACGCAAGGAGAGGGAGTCAGCTTCTGCGGAAGTTGGCGCCGGCACACAGGACTGAGAAAAGGACCGACAGTCTGGGCTATCAGGTAGACAGGCTTGCGGCCGATGATTTCTCCAACTGCCGACCAAAAGACTGGCATGCCTCCCTGGTCGACCGAGTCGCAAGGGACACGCGCGTGCTCTGGTCAGCGAGTGGTCGCCATGACGAGCACATGAGAGCAGAGTCGCGCGCACCTGGAATAGGATGAAGAGCGAGAGCGACAGGGCGAGCTCGGTTTCTGATGCGCCGAGCTCCTCGCGCAGCTGCTCGAAGGCCGGGTTGTAAATGCTTTAGGGCCAGGGGTAGGGGCATCCAGCGTCAGTCCTTGCGCAAGCGGTCGCGTGCGGCAGCAGCTCATCGAAGCACGACTCACGAAGCGGCGAGCGTCGGCGTGAGGGCACCGATCGAGACGACGAACGTCACCCAGTACTTCTTGCTGAGCGACCATTCGCGCGGGTCATTGTCGACGTAGACGTGCTCGATGTCGATCGCCGAGAGTGGGGCGGCTGGCTCACGATGTTGGCTGGCTGCCGGACTCGAGCTACGACGCATGTCATCGGCGGAATCGCCAGTTGCTGGTGTCGGCGGTGGCGCCTCCTTGTTGCCGAGCTCGGCAAACGGTGTCAACGTTGCCTGAGATGCATCGGCCCCCACCTGAGGTGAAGATTCGGGCAGGTCGTCGCCTGGATGTGACTCGACGACATCGAGTTCGAAGCGGGCATGACGAGCTCCGTCGTTGGCCGGCGGCGGCGAGGGAGTAGGTGCTGGTGCGGCAGTCGGGGACTTGGACCCCGATCGAGACGGAGCGGCGACCATCGACGAGAGCGGCTTGAAAGAAGCCGGCACAGCGCAAGACGAGCAGACGAAGTTGTAGGAGGGAGACGGAGGGAGCTAAAGGAGGGGAAGGGGGGGGGGCAATGTCGTTCGGCCCTGTCCGCCGTGCCTTCAAGCAGGATTCGAGCAGCACCTCGGCCGGCGGGCCCCGATCCGCTTTAATAGCAGCGTCGTCCGAAGAGCCGATGGGGATTCGTTCTGATCGTTCTGGGGATTGCCCCCGGTTGGGGTGGGTCGGTCGGTCGTTCACGGGCGATAGAGGTTTGTCAGGAAACTGGGCAAACCGCCATTTGGGGACCAACAGGGATCAATGGGTGCCTGTGGGGAGACTGAATTCCCGTAGGATAGCCTTCACCCTGTGGACACCCCATAGGTCAGGCTAGCCGCCGCA
>MVAK01000192.1:0-20143 GCA_014825535.1 Cystofilobasidium bisporidii
CGATACGCATGTCTAGCTTATGCTCGACTGTGGTGTCGGGTGTCTCGCGTTGACGGTCCTCCCGCTCCGCTCGTGTGGCGCCGCCCGCGCGGAGTTGTCGCTCTGTGTCGCTCCCCGATGTAGATGGAGGGGGGACTGGGACTGGTGGGGGGGGGAGACGAGCCCCGGCGGGGGGGGGGGGGGGGGGGGGGGGGGGGGGGGGGGGGGGGGGGGAGAGCCGTCAGCGAGGCAGAGAGCGAGAGCAGAAGCGAGGCGCTGCGCACCTGGAGGTTGATGCACGAGATGCCGAGGTTAAATCTGTAGGGTGACAGCCTGAGGATCAGCGAGGCCAAGGGAATGCGTGAGCGCCAGCAAGAAACGGAGAGTCGCACCTGGCGCGGACGAAGCCCGGTCTCAGTTCTAGCGCGTGCCAGTACAAATCATAGGCCTCAGCCGCCTTACCGCCGCTGTGAAGAGGGTACGTGAGCAAGTGTCAGCAGTCGATCGTGGAAGCGATGCTGGCAAAATGAGCACAGACTTTGCGAGCGTGGCTCCCAGGCGGTTGTACAATTGGTAGTCCTACATGGGCCGGCAGAGTCAACATGAGAGGCCGACAGAAGGACGGGCACGAGTGCGAGGGGTACGTACATCTGGCTTGACAGCGAGCGCCGTGCGGAAGCAGTCTTGGGCCTGCTCAAAAGCCTGCAGGTGACAAACGAGAGGGCCGATGAGCGGCTGATCCTCGAGGAAGAGGTGCGCAGATGCAAGAGGACTCACGCCGCTCGTGTTGAAGAGGACTCCGAGCGCGACCTGCAGGTCGCCGTCAACGCTTCGGCCCTGGTCCATCCCGGCCTTGACCATCTCGATCAGGGCGCCCGATAGCCAGTCCCCTCGCGCCTTCGTCGACAGGCCCTCTCGAGCAACGCTGCCGATGCCGGTCTGTAGCTCCCACTTCTGCAGGACGCCGTGATAAGGCCCGGCGGGTGCCTGCGACTGGTTCTCGACCCAAGATTCGAGAGCGCGGAACGTCGAGGTCGGGTCCGAGTTGTTGGTGTGCGAGATCGCCAGCGCGAGGTAAGCCTGCGACAGCGACGAGTCGATCGAGATGCACTTTTCCAGCGCGATGATTGCTTCCTGCTCGCGCTACGTCGAGGATGCGGAGGACGAGACGTCAAACGGGCGGCCGAGCGAAGCAGCGGAACGCGAAGACAGCAGGACGCACCTCGTTCTCCTGCTGTTTGATTCCCAGATCCAGCCAGCCTTGTGCGGCTCCTGGGTCGGCCAGGACCTTTGCTTCCTGCTGCAGGACGCCCTTCGGATTGAGAGGGCACAGCCGGCGCCGGGTTAGCAGGAGTGCCCTGTCTCGTTGCGAAAGTGAGCGAGACGGGATGAACGGAACGCACTTGGCCGTCGTCGTCCGCCGATTCGCGCTGGACCCGGGCAAACCGCTCGTCGAGCCACGGGTTGCTCTTCTGAAACTCATATGAAGCGGTAGCGCGAGCCTGCTCTTCTAGGCCGTCGGCCAGGGCGCCATCGTTGGCTGTTTGACCGTTGCGACCGGCATGGCGCTGCTGTCGAGGTGGGCCATTATAATAGAGGAAGGCCTCTTGCACTTGATCGTCGTTCATGTCCTCCTCCCAACGCATGGAGGACGACGGGATGGCGGTGGCGGCTCGGAGATCGGCGTCGGACAAGATAGTGTAGGGAGAGACGTCGGGGGGGAAGTGGACCGACCGACTGGGCGACGACCGACCGAGCGAAAGATCCCTGATGGCGCCAGCGAGATCCCTACCTTTGCCCTTGTCGACCGAAGTGCCCCCTGTAGAGAAGTCTTGCGCCCAGCCTTCGTCGCCCTCGCGCGAATTGGCCCACCCTTGCCGGACACGCGCGTCGACGACCTCCTCGCCGAGCACGTCTTTGCGGCCGTCGGCAAAGTCGCGCATGAGCGCCATGAAGTCGCTGGATCGCAGCTTCTCGGCCGTGCTCGCGTCGAGGGCGCGGTCATTGGCCGAAGACACGAGCAGTGAGGCCGTCTGAGCGATGGACGAGGACGCGAGCTCCGGCGTCGGGGCGGCGTAGGTCGGGGCCGAGGAGGGGGACGGCACAGCAGAGGCTTGGGGCGGCGCGGCCAGAGGAACAAAGGGTCGGTCTGGCGGAAGGAATACCACAGTCAGCCGAGGACAGAATACGTCAGAGCAAGTAGGGCAGTGATTCACTCACACATTGGAGGTGCAAACTGAGGCTGTCGGAAGCCGTGCGTCTGAGCGGGCTGAGCATGAGCTTGGGGCTGGTAGCTGCTGCCGGGCTGGACCTTGCTGGACGAGGCGGCAGCGGGGGTGGCATGAAAGTCAGCCGCCCACTGACCGCTCTGCTGCGGGGCAGGGGACGTGTGGGCCTGCTGTGATGCCGGAAGGTGCTGTTGCTGGTGCTGCTGGTAGGCGGTGAAAGGGGTGTGCTGCTGCTGCTGCTGCGGGCCGTCACTCGCCCGGTCGAGCTGGGGGGGAGGAGGGCGGGAGGTTCTGAAGCCGGATCCTTGGCTAGAGCTGCCGGAACGTGCGAACAGGTCCTGAATTTGCGCAAGACACGATAGAGGAGGCGAGGCAGATGGCTTCAGCGTTGGATGTCGAGGGAAGCCTCTCGGTGCGGGAAGGCAAGACCTGCAGGAACGAGAGGGCTAACTCACGCCTTGGGCGTGGCGGCTCGAGCCGACCTGCGAATTGAGCTTGGCGAGGGCGTTGGAAGGGCCCTTGTCGACCATGGCAGACATGCGAGCTGGCGATAGAGAAGGGAGTGGGGATGGATGTGGTGGTTTGCAGGACGGGCGCTCCTGGTGCTGCCGGACTCGGTCGACCCGGATAGCCGGACAGCGTCGTGGCAGGGGCGTCGAAAGGGCGCAGGCCGCGCAGCTGCCAGCTGCAGCTCGCCGGCTTCAGCTCGGCTCACCGATCGGGCATCGACCCTCGAACATTCCTTCATCTCGCACACAGCCGTCTTGGCGAGAGCGAGAAGCAATTCGAGTATCGTAAGTCAGTCGCGAAGGGAGACTAATTGCGAGAGAAGCAAAAAAGAAAGCGGCCGGGGGACGGGACTGACAAAAATCCAACGGCCCCGACCGGAAGTTGAATCCGGGATCTTCGCATTACAAGTGCGATGCGTTAACCACTGCGCCATCAGGGCTTTAAATTTTGTTTTCAAACGCACGCAACACAACACGTTGCTCAACGTAGACAGTCATGACAGATCAGGTCGTCAAGACCCATATTTGAAGGGGCGGGCGAATGGTAGGGGCAAAGAGCTCGGAGATGGCGCGAAAGTGTCTTAGTTACACAGAAACGATTGAGCCGAAGCAAGCAAGGACGAAAAGACGCAAAGTTCGCAAACTTCCTCTTCTTGATCGATGCTTGCTCTCACCAAGATCCGCCTGCCCCACCATTTTGGAACACGCACACTTATTGAGTCTTGCTTCTTCGGCAAACAATTGGTCGACTCCTCGGAACATCTGCGATCGGATCTGCGTATCGGTCGTTTGCGAGTCGCTGGCTTGAGATAGAGGTAGAAGAGGGGAAGCTCAGCTAATTGGAGACGGGTTTGACATTGGCAATACTACCACCCATCTCCTTTCTTTGAGATTACGCTGATGATGTCATCTCAACCTCTTACGCGATGAATCACTTGTGGTTTGTTATCAGACTCGAAGTCCGGGCTTGGCTCCGTCTCTCTCCCCAGTCACCCCAGTGGCGCCAGCCTGCACAAACAGAAAGCAAAGGAGATGTGATTGTTCACATTGATAGCAAGACATTGACCAAGATTGCATTCTTCTACTCCCAGCTGACGGAGCCCTAATGCGTTGTTCGGTCTGTCTCTTCACCTGTTGATTGCCCCCTCCGCGTGACTGTCAACTGAGCCAACTCTGTCCTCTGACCAACATCATCGGCCGACCATTACAATCTCAACCGACTCATGACAGCACACACAAACGGCTGTCATTCAAGCTGCATAGCAAAGCACGTGAAACTCGGCGAGAACACTTGTCGAGGATCGTCAAGGTCTTGTTGAATGACAGCCTGTAGAGGTCAAGCATACAGGAGCAGTAAATCACTGCTAACTTTGAAGGGGGAACGCCAGGGACGGCGTCTTGGTCCCAACCACCACCTTCTTGCAAACCTCATCACCCTTCTGCAGCCGCGCCATGCGGAAAAGGTCCAAGCACCTTTCGGACGCCTCTTTCGTCCAGGACGACGTAGCTGAACCATGTTCCCTTGTCTTCTGCTCTTGCCGTATATGAGCTGTCTCGAAGCCCGCTGCTCTCTCCCATGTCGTCGCTCCTGAGGCCAGCTCCAAACCTCCCTTGCCGACTCCGGCCCCCTCGTCATTGCCAGTAATAAGGAGTTTGGGGCTGCAGGGGCTAGGGGCGCAAACCGCCCTCAGGCTGAGGTCGGGATCATGCCGATCGAGAAACAGTCTAATCAAACGCTTTTTGATCTACTGGCGCTGTCAACTCTTGATCGAATACGTTGTCCTGACTCTGAAACAGAACATGTTCCACTGGCTGCGATCTGAAGCCTGAGAAAGCAAACACGCATGGGTGGGAGAGGAAAAGGGGAAAATGAGATCCAGCCTCAAGCATTCCGACATAGCTGGTAACCGTGTCCCAGCCAACCAGCAACCGTCTTTGGCCCATTCGCTATTCGTAACCATCAGGCGACGTGCGGCGGAAAACTACAACAGGAGATGCGACTACAGGCCAGTCTTGCACTGTGCGTTCTCAGTTGCGGCTTTGTGCGGATCACAAAAGATGCGCGTCCAAATTGTTGCTGATGACAAAAAGAGAAACTCTCTTTCAGTCAGCGAGCAGGTAGACCAGATTGGAGCAGACATCTTCGATGCTGAGTGTGTGTTCGCAGCTCTTCGTCTAAACAGCTGGCTTCTCTTTGTTGCTGTTTCCATATAATTGTTTGGTTTTGACAAGCCAACCCAAGCTGGCTTAATCAAGTGGTCTACGATGTCAGACTTGAATTCTTTCAACGGTATCTGATCCTCTTCGAGGGCGCAGGTTCGAATCCTGCAGTCAGCTTTTTTAATTCTGTCTTCACCATTTCTGCCGTCTTTTGACGCTGGAGAGAGCCTGCTCCGGCGCCTTTCATCATTGCCATTTTCCTCCTTTTTCGACATCAACTCTCGATGGAGAGGTGCGAGGCCGGACACAGTTGCGTAGCAGCGGACTAGCGGATGGCCTTGACATTGACGAGCTGTGACCCGCCTCTTCCTCCTGCCGTTATCTTGACTCGCCTGTCCCATCAATACTCTTCATGTGTTGACGATGTGTTAAAGAAGAGCAAATGGGAGGGTCAGTGCTGCTGTCTCACATATCTTTGATTCCCGCCCGCGCCTTGCTTGTCGGGGTCCGGAGCCGAAATAGTGGCTTGGGCCTTCTCTCGCTGACGACTTCTGTCTCAGTCTCGAGCCGTTCAGGATTGAATTGCGCGGGACGTAGACTGCCAGAGCGAGCATCAAATTGCACACCGCTTCAACAGGTAGAAAATGGCCACGGCCTTCCGTACCGGCCTACAGATCGACGATTCCTCTCGCTTTCCACTCACGACTTCTTTGACGGGCATGTCTTCTCTGGATCGTTTTCAACAACCCTGAGACGATGACCTTCTTTGGTACCCAGCTTCATCTTACAGCTCAGTCTCTGGTAGGCGCGCAGTTAAAGCTTAGGCCGAGCTGAAAGACGTGATGGTACCGGCCAACAGCCGTCTGCTTAGGCTGTAAAGGCCCCCTTCGCGACCACCGCCGTCTGATGCGCATCTTCATCTAGCCGAAATTCAGGCCTCTCCATCGGCGTGCACCACCGGCTGCTCAGCTTTGGTGCGACTTTGGCTTTGGGGGCGGCACTTCCTCCAAGGGGCCTTTGTCTATCGGGCTCAGCTTGCTCTTCTTGCAAATCTCATTCTTCGACGCCGTCATCATCTCCCAGAAATAAACGAACATTTCCTCGATTGACGCCGCCCAGGACCGCTTCAAACAAGCGCGAGGTCCAGGTATTACAGTTCGCTGAGGACCACGTCGTCCGGTCGGCCGCGCTCGACTGGCACTGTTTCCGCCCGGTCCGCCGCCACATCGTCGCTTGCCAACCACGCTGCGAGAGCCTCGCTGCCCTATTTTGCGCGCTCGAGAAGCAGTCTGGCGTCATCGGCCTCGGCAGCGTTGGCCATGCGAGCAGGCGCGTCCTAATTTGTTTGCGCAATGTACTGTGATGGCAAGTTCACCAGGCACCAGCGCTGGTGTTCGTCGGCGTTCACTGGCCGTACAGCGTGTCGGCGTCCAGCTGCGGTACTATCCTGCAGGCAGCGCGGTCACCATTTGACCTGCTGGTGGCGACCCGATGCTGAACGCCGTGCCTGATGACCTGCTGTCGACTCCAGGATTGCGACCTTGGTCGAGTCGATGCGCCCTTCAATCTCATCAGTCCGACGAGAAGCTCGGCTCGACGTAAAGCTCGGCTCGACGAGGTCATGCTGTTGCTCTTAGCACGTCTGCCAAGATTTCCGCAGCCAGACATAGGACGGCCTTGTCGTTGACTCTCTCATCGACGACGGCCGGCCTGTCCAAGTCGAGCGCTTCCGGTGCCGCGCCATTCCGTACTTTAGTGGTCGGCAACGACGGCTTCTGCTTGTTTGTCGGCCGCGAGCGCATGCGGAGTACTGCATCGAGCCTCAAGATCAGATCCGCCATTGTCGCTTCCGGGCTGCATCTTTCCGGTCTCTGGCGGCTTCAAGCCTGGCGAGACGGCTTCGCATCGTCAAAGCATCATGAGCTAGAAAATCGGAGTGGTAGCTCGTCAAGCTTCAGGGGCCGGCACCGCACAACCTCAGGGACGCTGCCATCGCCACACGGTGGCCGCTCCTTTGTACCCAACGAGCCGGTGGCGATGAGTGCTTGCGGAATCTAACATCAGGCGCCTCACCATGTACCGAGCCGAGTCAGTCCTCGCCTTCATCGTGAGTCGATTCGTCGTCCGTCACCCCTGGTGCCTAGCACTGACTCTCTAACTGCACACTTCGCCTAGAACTTCCTCCGCGGAGCTCTTCCCGACCTTCCCTGATTATCCGACTTCATCCTCTACAAACCCAGGTACCAGGTCAACCGCTTTGTCGCAGCGTCGATTAATGATACCCTGGCGGCCAACCTGAAGTTGTTGATTCGGCGCTTTGAACGTGTCGCCGACCGTCCCATTTCAACACGAAGCACAAGGTGTCGGACGCATGGTGCAACCCCAACGATCAGCTTGACTTCAAGAACGTCTGAATAGGGTCACTTGAACCGCAGGGGATGAGGGAGGTGTAGTACGAACTATTCTTGGACCTGATGTCTGTGTTGAGACGATGCCGGCGCAAGTTGAGCAGAGGGGCATGGAGCTGAAGACCAAGCAGTCTGAAACCAGTTTCACGTTACGCCTTCTGCCGAGTTTTCGAGTAGCCTTCGACACGACGTTCGAGCCGCGCAGTCCTTCGTTGTGCTGTTGCACTTTTCTGCAAGAGCAAAGTCTGGACCGACAGCGACCAGGCTAAACGGCCTCCCGAATTCGGCAGCATCGTGAGTGCCATCACGAGGAGGCCAGCCGTTTCGCGTATCTTTCGGCTCACGGAACCGAAATAGTCTTTTCGCATGAGCTGTCCTGCCTCTGGCGCCTGCCGGTACAGTACGCGCGGACTGAAGACGCCGGCAAAGGACGCTGGTAGCCGGGCCCACAGGCGTGGAACAAGCATCCTCCGTCGCCACGCTGTTAAGACGATAGCTCGTCGGACGATGAGCTCCCTTCCCTCTCCCGCCGCCACCCCTCGGCGACCGGTGTATCTAGGGACGACATCTCGGCCATTGAATCTGGCTCGAAGAGCCGAGAGGTCTCACTCGGGCTCGCTAGCGACGTCGACCTGCTTGTGTTAAACTCGCAGGAGAGGCTCAGCTCGGCGGACTTACGAAAGTCATGACCTCTACAGTCTACACGACATTTCGCGGTACTGCAAATTTTGTGTGTCTGACCAGATCGTCAGAAGCCCGCGAGATTCGCAAAATGAAAGTGCTCGACCTGAGAATCGAACTCAGAGCTGAGGATGGCGACAGACTTTGAGTATGAGACCTACGTTTTACCATTAAACTAGTCAAGCGATTAGTCAAGTGATGATCTGTCATATCTGTTTTATTACGATTTGAATGCGTCGGTGAAGCCTGCCTCTCGTTTGCAGACAGTTATCTGCCGCCCCGTCATCGCGTTCACAGAGAAAGGTATCTGCCGCCTCGTCAGATCGTTCCTCGTGAATTTGAAGCTTGTTCGATGGCCCACATCGATCAGCTTGCAATTGCCCCCCTCAATCAGACAATCAGGATCCGCCGCGAGAAACGAGGTGGTTGGATTAGCCTGACGCGTCTGTAGAGATTTTTTTTATCGAACGGGCTCTTGATGATTATCTGGGTTAACTGAACTAGCCACAGAAGTGTCAGGTTGAGATCGAGAAAAGATGTGAATCTCTCATCTTTTGTTGTGAGCAGCTCAACACACAGACTTTTGTTCAACTCTTTTTCTGAGTTTCCTTTGAACTTTGACAGTTGCATTTCAGACGTGCTCATCGTGGAGCATGTGTTTTCGCGGCAGATCAACGAGTCCCGCCAGAACAACTTCAACACATCTGCCTTTTCTTGCACACCGATCAGCTTATGAAGAGAGACTGAGACACGATTACCCTCTTTGGTTGGTCAAAAAAGCGATATGTCTGGTTTGATCGCCACTCCAATCATGTATCAGGCATGATATTATATTCACTTGTACGGATCAAAAACACAAACACTCATCAACTGTGAAGCTAAGGGGGGAGAGAAATGCTACGAATCTTTTATCTCTGACGAGGCCAGATCTGTGAAACTGGCATCCATCCATCACGTCGGGCTTGCACTTGAATTGCCGGTAACACAGCAAATTGCGCGCACATATGGTCAATTTTTTCCCCGGGCGCAAAAGGCCCATTGAGTAGAAGGGTCACGATCACATACTCACAAAATGTCCATTGTTTCCCCAACCCTTGGTGAAAATTTGAGAGGACCGTCCGTCCCTTTGCTCGTGAAGTCAGGCCAGAGGAAGTGAATGTGCGACGGTCAGACTGGGACTACAGATCTCAAAAAGGCAGATGACCCGCAAATGTCCTTCAAACAGCATCGTGTATCATCTCCAATGTGGGAGGTCACTCTGAGAGGTCAGCGCGTTTTTAACAACATCAACATCCTTTCTCAGCATGAGTATGAAATTTTGCACGTTTTTCTTCGTCAAGCCGAATAGACCCCCAACGCACTTGAACTTGAGATTTGATCGTAAAAATCGAGTACGATTTGCGTAGCTTCGGCACGAATGGATGCACAGTATCGCTCGCGGTGGAGCCCTGATTTTAAAAGTGCGACAGAAAGATCCTTCGCAAGCTGGTCTGCATGAAACAACGCAGCCGTAGATATCAACACTTTGCAGCAAAAAGTCACTGATTCAAAAGATGTTATGTTTTTTTATCGCGGAACACGACGAGACACCCACAGCAGAAACAAATCTAACGACAAAAGAAAAAGCATCAGTGTCACGCTTTCCAGTCAGAAAAACATTTGCTGCTTGAAAGGATACTTTGATCGTGTTATTGAATACGGACGATTAGACGCAGAAATGTGAGCAACGTGGAAAAACGCACGGAAAAGTATAGAAACACAATGTCTCGTTCTGGGCACTTACACGATCCAGAATCTGCGGTTGAATCCAGGTAAAGACTACCACATGTCGTCGTGGTTGCTTTTCATTTGAAGATGGCAGGCAGGCATAGATAGCATTCTTGAATACATACAAGTCAAATGTAAACACGCGCACGTGAGTGAATGTGCAAATCAAACGTCGACGCTGATCAACCTTGAGCATAGACCTGCGTTTTGGTGCCATTGTGAAGGAATGTCAACTCTCAACGAGAAAGTAGGCTGTTCTTGAGTAACCAAATAAGACGTTCGATAACTACATCAAGGTGCTTGCAACCTCAAAGTGTGATTTTCTGGCTTGTTTCTGCGCTCAAAAGAAAAAACAAGCTGTCTATACGTCCAAGGAAAATTGGAGAGACTAGTAAAGAATATGGCTCGCCCTGCAGAGATCCCTTTGCGCACGGAGCATTGGCAACTCCACGACAGAACCTAGCTCGTTGAGAGGACTCAAGCTCAACGCGTCTGTTTGGATCATTCGTTGTCTCGAGCTGTTCGACAGCTTCTCTTCTGTCATTCCAAAATAGAAAAAAAAAATCAATCTCTCATCAATGAATCAAAGACACTAATCAATGAGTCTTTGAAGCTTTTTATTGGCACGGTGAACGCTGAAAATCTGAAGACAACCCACGCAGCATACCCGCTTTTCATCTCCCTGCTAATCACAAAAGTATGTATAGCCACAGTGAGCGTTAATTTCGCAAAGCGAAACTTTTGTCTTCACCTTCCTGGTCCCTGTTCTTTTTGTTTATCTTCAGATTTACATGCTTTGGCATACTTCGAGCATCTTATTGAACAAGGAGATCAGAACTTCATCAAAGCGCCGGAACACAACGTCTTGCTTGCGTCCAACAGAGCTGCCAATGCCTCTGATTTGGTACCACCTCACGCGATATCCGCTCTTGTGTTCTTCTTTCCTCCATTTTAAACCTGTTGAATTGTGTATTGAAGAGTCCTAGTTTTCTCTCTTCGAGGAGGTAATTTTTAAGATTCATTTATGCAAACCTACTCATGAAGATGAGGCTTAAAGATGAGCCGGCTGCATGCGACTCAACTTGCGCCGTTTCATTTCTGTTTTTACTGCCCAGACTTTGCGCTGATGCACGTTGCTATGGCTATGACAAAATCCATTATCTTAGAACAACATATCTAAGACAAAGACATGGTGCCTTACGACTCTTGGATACCTCTTTGTCACTCTCTTGCCCTTTTCCTAACTCAATGCTGCTTTTGACTCCCAGCTTTTTTCATTTCTGCCTCACCTTCTTGGTTTTTTTTATGTGCTTAGCGGGCGCCAAAAGCCCAGAACGCGCACAGAACGCGCAGCCTAGCAAAACCAAGGGCGCCGAGAATTTGCGAGTGACATGGCAAAAATGTGCGAGAGGTGTCAAAGATAAAATCACTACATTGATAGGGGAGGCAGTGGAGAGAGATAGCAAGACTGAAAGGCCCGGGATAAAGTATTGTCGGCTTTGGAAGAAAGGTTGTGGTAGCCTCAAAGCAAGGAGAGCTGGTATGATAGGTGTTGATGGTGATAGAGAACATTAAACGGAGACAAGACGAAGACCCGTCCAATAAGGTCGAAGCACGGAGTAATGGCGAGGGCAAGTCCAGGATTTGAACCCGGGAACAGGCAAAAGAATGATAAGCCAAAAATGTCGAACCAGGCCGGTCCAGTTTGTGCGGAGCGGGGCACAAAACGGATTTGGAAGCGAGCGTTATGTTGTGATAAATAGGCTGGTTGACGTCCAAAGTTTGGCTAGAATCGGACCAAATTATGAAAACAAACAATTGAAGTGAGTGGCCTGAAGAAGCAAAAACTTCAAGTGTGATGGATGATTTACGGCTCATCTCAACATTGCCACCTGCCCGCCTCTGGGGCAACGCGTGACACAGGCTTTGGAGCGTGATTCAAAGGCTTGGAGAATCTGCGGCGGAAAGTCGGTTGGCGCAAGCGCCTCGAAGGGTCCAGAAAGATTACTTGATCAGAAGACTCCGAGAGTCGGAGCAGGAACTTGAACAACTTCCGGGAAAACCCAAGAAAGAGAGAAAAAAAAAAGAGATAGACTGAGCAAACTCTTGCGTGCTATCAGAGGAAAGAGTAAGGTGTAGTGTTCATAAAGAGGGCCCATTCCAAGCGCGGGAGACCGCGTTTGTAATCGCCGAATTTGCCTAAGACCGCGTTTGTAATTGCCAAATTCGCCTGCGTCGCGAGGTCGCCGCAGAGGACCGTGCCGCGCTGCGTGAGCAAGATGTCGCAGAGGCCGATCGAAAGCGCTGAAGACTGGTGGTACTGGCGTGGGAGATTGGGATTGATATGCCAGCCATGGCAGGTCTCCGGTGCCGAGACGACGGCGGCTGCCTTTCCTTGGGCGAGTCGGCGGCGGGGGCGCGGCGAGGAACGATGACATGGGTGGTGCCGCACATAGTGAAGAAAGAGCGAGAGATCAAAATTTCGTGGAGCGGCATGGTTTCCAACCAAAAATCAGCCAGTGAGTCATACTTTCATAACCAGGAGTCGCGCCATGCCAGCTTATCTCATGGTTACAACTTCGTCCCAATATGGAGAGCTGGAACGGGTCTCGTCGGGGTGGTCCGTCTAAGCTGCAGTCAGTCTTCAACGACCCTACGGCGATTCGAAGCCTAATTAACATCGTCTTCACCGCTAGCAGCGACAAAGTCAGGGCCGCCCGCAAGGGCAAGAAAATGGATATGGGAGGCAAGGGCAAGTCTCAGCGTCTGCGCGCTGCAGGATCCAACCGCGTGTCCATCAACCTTGTCGAACGCACTTATCGTCAACGCGGTCTTTCTGACCTACGCCGGCTTCGGCGAGATGTGAATTTGCTCGCCTTCTATCCTACTTGATCGTCGACCGCAGTGACGTTGATTGCTTTTGATGCGTCTGCTCTGTCGGCGATGCTAGGATTACTGGTATTACGTTCGTCTGCGTCGCAACGTCTTGGTGCTCTTAGACCTCGGCTGACCGTCGACGTGCTTCCTCATTTGCGAACAAAAGCTCGAGCAAGAAGGCTCGTCCGCTGTCGAACCTCCTCTTGCTGGCCCGTCGATGTGCGCCAGCCCACGCTGAGGCACGGCGAGCAGAACGACGTCGGTAAGTTTATCTCAGCCGTGTGTACCGAGCCTGAACGCTTGGCGTGTGAGTGGTACGCCCGCGCTTCCCCTGATCGTCTCTTCCTGATCGGTGCCGATGGCTTTCTCGCACTGCGCTGACCTGAAACAATGCCTCCCCCCCTCGCCGACCGCCCCTTCAACCTCATCCTTTCTATCTGCTGCGGGTCACCGCAAAGGCAAGGCGTCAACCACAAAATTGACTTTGAGACTGCTGCAACTACCGGGATTGCACATCTGGTCGGTACAGAATACCGAACGCAGCGACTGCAAGGGCTGCAACGTCAGCGGTTTTTTCAGCAACAGACAACCCAGGGGCATTGCACTAGCTGCTGCTACCGGTCGTCGACCAGGAGGGCAGAGCCCGGTGTCGTACGCTTGAAGATGCTCTGCGGGCACAAATTGCGCCGGAAGAGCTGACTTTCAATGAATGTCTCATGGAAAGAAGAGCGACTGACAGTGCCCTGCTGACAAATGTGCTTCAGCGGCGAGGCTGACCCGCGGGAGCTCCCCCCCCCCCAAATCTTACGCGGTGCTGTTCTGCTCCCGGCGAAAATTGCCACTGGACCAAGGCGTCTCACACGCGACTGATCAGCTCGTGCCGGGCCAGCCTCACTATCAACGTGTGTCGCGCCTTCTCGGTCAACGGAGTCAAGCGCAAGCACTTGCACACGGTCGGCTACTCGCACGTCATTGACCTAGCACCCTTCGTCATTGACCTAGCACCCTACACCACCCACCCGGAGGTTTCCGCCTATTATCGTCTTTGAGCGGTCCTGATGCACGTCGGCCCCAGCAGCAAGAGCGGTCACTACACGGCGCTCGTCAAGGGAGGCACGGTCATTGGCGCTGGTTCGACGACGGGAGGCCGGTCATGGTCGTCGCCCCAGCCTCGGTGGCGTTGACGCTGATCAGAGACTGCTGTGGAGGAAAGCGAAAAACAGAACAACTGATCAGGAGAGCTCGCCTTCGGACTTCAGCATGACCTTCGAGCGAGTCGTATTCACCGGTGGGTCCTTTGGTTTGTTGGCCGTCGTGGATGACACCTTCGACTTCTTGAATGCTGAGGCTCCGGCGACCTGCGTCTCGGTATGGACCCCAGTCGTCGCCTTGTCTTTGACAGTCAACGACGCCTTCTTCTTCTTCTTCTTCTTCTTCTTCTTCTTCTTCTTCTTATTTTTCTGCTTCTTTGTCGAATCGACGTTCGCTTCATCAAGCTTTATCTCCTCTACCTCGTCCGCCTCATCCTCGGCTTCGTCTTCACCTTCGACCTCGGCTTCGCCCTCGCTCTCAAGAGGCATGCCCATGAGCTCTTCATAGAACGCATCGACATGACTGGCGGTCTTGGCCGCGGTGCCGAGCGGGCCCCAATTGAAGTGAAGCGCGACCTTGTCGTGACCGTGAAGGGCAGTGTCCTGAGCATAAAGGCCGAAATAGAAAGCTGCAGGACGAAAACATTTGGGAGCGGCGCATCAGCCCTGCAGAAGGAGAAACAACAACGAGCGGGAGGCATTCACGGACCCTCAATGCTGTTTGAGATGACACGGAGCCGCCGGTCCAGCTCGGTGAAGAACGCAGTCTCTGGCTCGATCCTTTGCAGGGCGTGTCGGCCCATCTCTCGGCCGCGCACCGCTACCGCTTCGTGAACCTCGTACAAGGACTTGACTGGGAGGGCGAGGCGAAAGGCAGGGTGCGAGTCGGAGCCGCCTTTTCCAGACCACAAATGCAGACGCCAACCGGCCGGCAACGGGAGCGGACGTTGAAGGATCTCGACGCAAAGCCGAGCGGCCAGTGAGCTGGATAGCTCGAGCTCGCACACTCCCGCCTCTGGCAGAGTCGATGGCCAGAAGAAGACATCGGGGCCTTGGAGCTCGACGATGCTCTGGTCGACCGGGCCAAAGTCTGTACCACCGGCTGAGACCCTTGCTCTGACCATGGTCAGAGCTGCCGTGTTGGCCAAAGCAGAGGGAAATTGAATCACGTCGCGTCAAAGCAAGAAGGGGCAGGAGTTGAAACGAGGGTAGCACACGCACAAGAAGAGGACGACCCAGGGTTCGCAGAAGTGGACGGCAGCATGATTGCAGCGCTGTAGAAGTATCGGGAGCAAGAGGAGCGTCAAGAGAGGAGCGCTGCTCGAGGGAGCGTTGGGCGACCAAGTCTTAATGACAAGGGTCGGCAGATTACGCGACCAAGCATCTGTCAGCACCCAGCTCTCGTCTATCTTGGAAAACACTATGAGGATCAGCGCACCTGAAGCAACGTGATGATGAAGCCTTACGAGGATCAAGCGGCCGGATGATAAGACTGGGTCAGAACGTGGTGAAGATAGGAAAGGAAAATGAGCGGAGCGTCGAGGAGTGCCGGCTGCTGTCCATCTCCCACGACTGCCGCAACAAAGACAAAGCGCGAGGGCAGGGCGGAAGTTACGAGTTGGACCAACCTTTGAGCTGCTGCTAGAGTCGTCGACCCCGCCTCGGTGGCGTTGACGCTGATGTACAAGCGCTCCGACATCGCTCCCGACGACGACCCGCCCGACTCGATTCACGCTGCGCCTTTTGATAAAAACGATCTGGACCTCGAAGCCAGCGATATCCAATGCGCTCTGCGTCTGCAGCTGGAGCAGGAGCAGGAGGAGGAGTGGGAGCTGGAGCGGACCTCCGCCCGTGCGATCGTGGGCCGCTCGCTCAACGCCTCGGCCCACGGTGGCCGCTGCCAGGTCACATGTGGCAAACAACGCAACGTAGATCTTGGCAGAAAGATCGCTCGAGTCGGCGTTGGAAGCCGGGCATGACGAGTTCGTTGCGGAGGAGGCAGGGTTGACGCTCGCGGACTTTGACGAGCTGACCGTCACCGCGGTCGCTGATACGGATGAGGGCAGAGCGGCACACGCGGCCCTCAGCAGGATCATATCCAGCTTCAAGCAGGCTAGCACTCGAGAAAGCGAAACTGCGTCTTTCTTTGCAAGCCTTCCTCTCGAGCCGGAACCGAATGGACCGCTGAGAAGGTTGTTGCCGCCCTCTCAGCGATTGACCGCAACAGGTTGACAGACGCGATGATCAGCGCTCGGAGCCGGTCGTTGAGCGCGCTTCAAGACGGAGAGGGGGGACTCGCTGTGCACGACGATGAATAAAGGGAGGAGGTTTTCGAGGCGCCGCCGTCGTCGGTTGGTCTGGCGGCACACGAACTCTGCCGCGACCTGGAACGTCCCTCAAGCGGTAGCAGCACCGTTGACGACCGCCATCAACGTACCTTACCTTCCTCAGATACGGCCGAGCGAGTGCTCCCGCGCGGGCGTCAGGTGCCAGTGCAAAGAAGCACAGCCGACGACTTTCCTTCGAGCCGGCGCGCCACCGAAATAACGCCCAGAACGTGCTCAACATGCTGGTCGGCTTTTGAGTCGCCAACTACCAGTCCATGACGGCGATGGCCGTGAAAACGGCAAGAAAGAGTTGCGAGTCTGAGCTGCGGCACGTTCAGCACTAGACGATCCGAGCTCTAGGGCTGTTCTCGGTGAAGACGATCACGTTCTACCTGCGACACGTCCTCCGGCAAAAGACAGCCCGCTTTGACTGCCCTAACCCCGGGTGCGTCGCTCATCGTGGGGCTGGCATCTTGCTAGGGCTGAATGCGCCTCCTTAACGATGTCTTCGGATTTCGCAGGCAACACGACGTCGCCTTCATCTTTGGCAACAAGTGGAAGACGTTCTTGGTGCGTCAAGTCGAGCGCGTCTGGTACACGTTTGACCCGCGCGACAATCTCTTCGAGGTGAGCCGCCTGGTGCGCTCCAGAACACCAGTGGCAGCATCCTGACTGTCGTCCCTACCTGCCCCCCCCCCTCTCGCGCCCCGTGGTCTTTGCGATCGCAGCGCTTTACGGCGACGGACACCTCCACCTCACATCTTGGCTGAGGCTCTACCGCGACCGCGCCTAGGCGGGCAGGATCGGGCGTTGGAGCGATTGAATCGCACTTGCGGCCACACAGACCATCGCAGGACAAAGGAAGCGGTCCGTCCATCGAAAGCTATCTGAACCATACTGGACCGTGGATTGATCTGTTGACCCTATCAGAAGCTCTCAGGCTCTGAGCAAGGGTTAAGGTGTAACGGGCATGCAATGGCGAAGGCGGGTCTATGGACGGGAGGCGAGGGGTTCAAAGCTAGATGAGCTGATGAGACAGAGGTGGAGGCAGGAAGCGAAACTAGAAGTCAAAGAAGCGAGCACGCGCCCGGAGAAAAGAGAGCGAAAGGAGGCGGGAGAAGAGGCTGTACGAAGGCATGAGGGCGCCCCAGTGGTCGAAGAGAGTGACGGAGGCGGGGGAGAGGGTGCCTGCAGTCGAAAGGACGAGGGGGAAGAAGGGAGTAGCGATACGGCCAAGGTATTTGGAGCGCTTCTCATTCTCGACGAGGGTGAGGGGAGCGAGGAGGTTGGATGCGGCGAGGGCAGAGGCAGGAAGAGACGCGTCGAGAGAAGGAAGGGAGGAAGTGGCGGAGGCAGAGGCAGCGGCAGACAGGGAAGGAGACGCGGGCGGGGGCCGACGCCCGCCCAAGGTCGCCGCGGCCACGACGGAGACGTCCAACTCGGACAGCGGTCCGTTGTAAGAGGCCGGGTTAGGGTTACTAGAGTATCGATAGGTGTGAGGCAATGTCAAAGAGAAGCGAGATGAGAGTGCAGAAAGAACGGGGTAGTGTCGGGTCCGCTGAGGCTAGGGCTTGGGAGAGGGGTAGAGTGGAGGTTGTAAGAGAGGAAAGGGGACAGGAACGGAGAACGAGGGCTAGCACGGAAAACGGCCGGCACGGAAAATGACTCAGCTGGACACGGAAAACGGCCAACGGCCAGAGAGGGTGGTCAAGGAAGGGAGAGGTGAAGGGGATAGACGAACGGGGTAGGGTCGGGTGGTGGCGGAAGGGTAAGGATGTAGAGTGATGATGGGGGGGAAGAGTGAAAAGTGGTCTTATAGACGGGTGGAAAGCATGATCGAAAGCTGTGGAAGGAAAAGGAAGGAAACGGTGACTGGGGTGAGGTGAAAGGAACGGTGACTAAGAAAGTGGAGGGGACGATGACGTATGAGGTGGAGGGGATGATGACTAAGGAGGTGGAGGGGGTGATGACGAAGGAGGTGGAGGGGTGAAAAAGCGGGTGAAAAAAAAAAGACCAAGCGTTGACGACGATGACGCGATAAGGGGCCGGTGACGCGGTGTGGAGCCGATAACGAAGCGAGCCTGTGGCCGATGACGATGCGAGCGGTGAGGCCGATGCCGATGCCGGTGACGGTGACGCAAGATCACAGCCGATCGAGCCTAGCCCGCACCTGTCCCTCGTCTCTCCCCAGCTGTTTAAACCCGTCAAACAAATTTCGAATCCGGAGATTGCAGCCTTTGCAAACCTTGTCCTAGCCGTTCATGAACTCATCATGAAAAAGCAGACTGCGCCTGTGCGAGTGTGACCAATGCGGCGCGGGAGCTAGCGGCGGGGCCCTCGCTGGCAAGGATAGCCCCAGCACCCGCCCAAACGAGCCCAGACCGGGCACCTGCCAGTGCGAAGACGCCGCTAGCGGTTGGCTGGCCAAACTGTCTCGACCAGCCAGGTCCCAGCCTCCCATCTCCCTTGTCGCTGCCGCTGGTCCTGAATGTCGGGACCCCGCAAGGTTACCCGGTCGACACGCATCCGCTATGCCCCTCCGACGCTTGCATGGACCGCCATCTCAAGCGCCCGGCGCGCCGTCACCCGCGCATGACCGACGCCGAGGCCAACGAAGCCCTTCGGCAGAAGGCCTCAAGTCTAGTCACGGTTGCTCCTTCAGCGCCTGTCGACGATGATGCGTCAACTTCCGCGTCTGCTCCTTTCTCTCTGCGCTCCAGAGAATCAAAGCTGATCCCCTCTTGGCTCTCACTTCGCAGACTGGGAAGACTACGGCATGAGCTACGAGCCGGATGCCCCCCCCCTGACGACGCCCTCCCGCTCCTCCTCCCGGCTTGGACTAATCCTCGCCCACGTCGTCACCGGTGCGTTTGAGACTCGGAGTCGTTGTTGGTTCATCACGTTGGCCGCTGCTGCAAAGGCCAAGGACTGATCGTGACGTCTCCCTGGCGTCTTGCCCGTCCCTATTCAACAGCCGCTGTGATCCAGCCGAATGGATTCGCCGCCTAAAGGCGGTCGCCCGCAACTGGGAGGCTCTGATTACCTCCCTTGTCGACGCCTACCTCCAACACCTGGGCGGCGAAGTCGACCGCTCGGCTGCCGATCGAGAAGCGAGCTGCCCTGCCGCTTCCCTGCGGCCTCATGCCGACTCAATCGGTTCGCGCTTCCCCCCCTCCCGGTCGCAAGCCCCGGGCCCGTCGCACTCGTCCGACACGGCCCCAACCCGGAGCACCCTCGCCCTCACGCTCGCTGGCCCCTGCCTGGTCGTCATTTCCCAGCTCCTCGATCAGGCCGCCGCCCTGCTCAAGCCGGGCTACGTCGCCTCCACACCCCTCGCTCCCAAGGTCGCCTTCGCTGTCCCCCTGCTTCGGCTCCACAACGACCTGCTCGCACGCTTCTTCGTCGCCCGGCAGCCCTTCGTCAAGGCGTACTGCGACGCGCTCGGTCACACCTACTCGGCCTCGCTGTACGACGCCCGGGCTCGTCAAAAAACATGCGCAGCGTCCAAGCCGGTGCGCACCAGTTGACCTTTCTCTCTGACGAGCCTCGATACTGAGATACTGACGCCGACGCATTATCCAACAGAGATCCGAAAAGCCGTCGTTCCGGCTTCGTCGAATCCCGCGCCGCCCTCCGGCCTCAGCTCCTCGTCCACCGGATCCGAGACGGCCACCGGATTTGCCCCGCCCCCAGCGCTCGAGCAGGCCGCCTCCAGCGACCAGGCGACCCCGGCATCGACGGCTACCCCCCTTGATCCGACTTGCGCTGGCCCTACGCGTGCCCTTCAGCCGTCGTTGATGCCGCTGCCGGCCGAGCGCGGACCGTCAGCACTAGCAAAGTGCGCTACCCCATGTTTCCGCCAATTGGCGGAAAATTGGTGTCAATTGGCGGAAAATTGCATGAAAATAAGTGTCAATCGAAAAAGTGTCAATATTTAGGGTTACTGGAGCATGGATAGGTGTGAGGCAGTGTCAAGGAGGAGCGAGATGAGAGGGCAGAACGAACGGGGTAGGGTCGGGTCGGCTGAGGCTAGGGCTTGGGAGAGGGGTAGAGTGGTGGTGGAAGAGGGGTGAGGGGACAGAGCGGAAAACGAGGGCTAGAGACGAGAGTGAAAAA
>MVAK01000193.1:0-19905 GCA_014825535.1 Cystofilobasidium bisporidii
CGTCCTGACGCCCCCCTAGGTAGCTCACTCGTTCTGCTCACTGTTCAACAGGTACCTAGAGGGATCTCATGTAGAGTCCACTTCTTGGTGACTGAGGTAGCTCACTCGTTCTGCTCACTGTTCAACACATACACCTTACGCGATTAAAGCCTCTCGAGACGGGGCCGTCGTACGTCTCGTTGGCGGCCTCGGCAGAGGCTTGAGGTGCATACTCGCTCAAAAACAGATTCCATCTACTGTAGGGCGGCTTCGTGGGCATTTGCTTCAGCAGCGCGTCTGTGAAAGCCAGCAGTCCGGGAAAGGTCGCGCACGAACGTCAGCCGACTCGGCATCGAGCGGGAGGCAAGCAGTCGTATCACTTCTCCACGCACCGATTTGTTCCGTCTCGGCCCTCTTCAATCCCTCGGCGTCGGCCGCCCGCGCGTTGAATGACTGAGGGACGAGAAAGCAAGCATCGGCGCTACGGATCAGCCTCGTGAGGGATGATCGGAGTGGAAGGCCAGAGCTCGTAAAGCTCACCTCCTTTTCAGTCTCGGTCAGCTTAGACCATTCTGCCACCTGGTACTCTCTCGTGAGCCGAATAAGAGGGCCACTGTCGAGCCCTGCATACATCGTCGGCGGGACGACGCATTCACGTCGGAACAGGTCGAAGCCGCTCGTCGCTCTCTTGCGCGGCGCGCCTGAGTCGAGCGAGCGAGAGATGCATCCGGTCAGCCGCATGCGCAATAGTCTAGGGACGCAGCAAGACGCTATGGAACATACCCTTGGGCTTGTTGCCGCCACTGGACGTCGTCTTCTCAGCTAGGAGAACCGTAGCTTGCGGGGCGGCTTTGAGCGACTGGCCGAGCTGCTTGGGCGGCAGGCAACGGACGCGTGTGGCCCGGAGGGCTGCTGCTGCAAGCCGAGAGCCGAACAGGGCGATGCCAAGGCAACAAGACCAGTCAGTGACCGTCGAGAGGCGAACTCAGTCATTGAGCCGGCTGGTTGAAAGAGAAGGTGAACCAGGCAGCCAGGTTGGAGAGGGCAAGCCGAGCGAGCGAGCGAGCGAGCTGCCGGGTTGCCCGCCAGCCGGCCAGCGCAAGAGGGACGCACCGAGGACGGCCGAGGCGAACATGCGTGGAGGGCAATCCGAGCGATTTCGAGCAAGAAGGAGTAGCTAAATGGGAAGGTCGAGGGGTCGGCGGTCGAGGTCGGGAGGACGAGGTCGACGAGCTTGCAGACTGCGGCGTCCGGCAGGCGCAAGTGCGAGTTGCAGCCATTCATCAGCTTTCGGCAGCTCAGACCGGGCGGCGCACGAGCCCCCCTTTTCCCTCTGCCTGTCGACGTCACCCTTCGATCTCACCAGTCAACCGGGGATGTCGCTCACTCTTTCGCTCGCAAACAGGCCAGAGCCGCACGAAGAGGTTCGAAGCTTTTCTATCCATCCCCCTTTCCCTGGTCTGTCCGCGGCTCCTCCCTACGCCGGCGTGACGTCCAGGATGACACCCCGTCGGACCTTGCCCCAGCCGATCAAGCGCCAGTGCTTGTCGATCCGCCGGCTGAGCGCAATCTTCTCGTCGACCTCGGTGCAGACGGGCGACTGGAGCACAATCTTGGCCATGTCCGACTTGACCGAGACGACGCGGGCGCCCGAGGCGGTCGCGCCAATGTTGACGAGGAGGACCTCGCCTGTGCGCAGGTGACGAGAAGCGAAGCGAGAGAGAGGAAGGTCAGCAGGAGACCGCAAAGGGGTCGCTGACAGAGAGATGTGGAAAAGAGGGTGAAAGAGAAGCGACGCACCCTTGGTGAGCTTGGCAACCTTGGTTGCCTTCTCCTTGCCCTCGGTCCGGACACCGAGCAGCCGGCGCAGCATGAAGCACTGAACCTCGAGCTCAGTGTAGATGTCCATGCCCTTGCCAACGTCAGACAGGACGTGGCCGACAAGTCGGTCCGCACGGCACATGGTCGGGTCGATCTTGGTGCCGACACCAATCAGGCCACCGGGGACGGCGAACGACAGGTCGTTGTGCTCAGCAAAGAGCGAGACGACCTTTGACCGGATGGGCGTGCACCGGAACGCGCCCGCGTCGTCCTTCGTGATGAAACCAGGCCGGATCTCGACCTCTTGTTGGAGCTATAATCGTCGGCCGTGCACGCGAGAAGGCGGATGGAAGAGCGTCAGCGCGAGCAGACAGACAGCACGAGAGCAGCAGGGATCGAAGGCGGAACGCACGCGTAGAACACCGGTCAGGATCGAGCCACCCGCAACGCCACCCTTCAGCTCCTCAACCTCGCTACCGGGCTTGTTGACGTCGAACGATCGGATGATGATCATGCGCGGCGAGGTCGCAAAGTCACGCGGCGGGATCGGGATCTGGGTGACGAGGTACTCGGACACGGCGTCGATGTTGTACTTGAGCTGGGCAGAGATGGGGATGATAGGCGCCTTCTTGGCGACAGTCGCTGCGAGTGACGAAGACGGCGATCTATCAGCGAGTGCTCGCGCTCGTCCCCGCGCGGAGCGATGGGGGGGGGGCAGCCAAGACACCAGCTCAGGGACGCACCATCGACAAACTTGCGAATCTCGGTCATCTGCTCGCGAGCAGCCTCCTCGCGGATCAGGTCGACCTTGTTCTGGAGGATAATGATGTGCTCCTGGCCCATAAGCTCGAGCGCAGCCAGATGCTCGGACGTCTGCGGCTGAGGGCACGACTCGTTGGCAGCGATCAGAAGCAGGGCACCGTCCATGACGGCCGCACCCGTCAGCATGGTGGCCATGAGAACACTTGAAAAAGGCGCGACAAAGAAGAGGACAGTGTCAGCAAGCGGAGGTGGGAGAGACTTTTGGTGAGAAGGGACCAGCGACGCACTCGTGACCCGGGCAGTCTGCAGAAGGGGCGCGTGGAAAAGTGGAGAGCAATGTGCGTCAGTGGTGAATCTACCAGCAAGAGAAGCCTCCAGCGCTCAAAGCATGGCCGCCTGCGTCCGCATCGTCCTGCATTTTCTTCCTCAAGACCTGACTCCCTTTGCGGCCTCCGTCCTTTGACCCCTCTACTTCCCTGCTTCTGCATGTCCCACCACGCACTTCCTCCCTCTCGCATGCCGGCCCAAGTCGGCGGACGCGCGAGAAAGCGCTGGCAGTGAGAAGCAAGAGCGCCCCAAGAGTCCGGACGCAAGACATAGGGGTGGCGGCGGCGACAGTGGTTGCCAGCCGGCGAGCCCACCAAGCGCCCTGAGGAGGCAGGGCCGTCATCCCTGCTCCATCGACCGACCGAGCACCCTCAAAAGCGGCCAGGCTCAAGAGGGCAGGCCAGAGAAGACTCACCGATGAACGAGACGTGGCGAAGCAGCTCCATCGTGCCCTTGCAGCCGGGGACCTCGCATGGCGGGTCGTCCTCCTTCGACGACGGATACGACTTGTAGCACGCCGGGCGGGGGCACGTCTCGGAGCGACACTTGAAGATCTGTTCGAGTTGGAGACCGAGGCGGGACGGACGCGGGTCAGCTCATCGCGCTGTAGAGAGAGGAGAAGAAAGGGTTGAGAAGAGGGCGAGAACGGGGGAGGAGGGGGGACAGGCAGGCTGTCGCGCGAGGACGAAGGCGAGCAAAGGGTGAGAGGTAAAGGTGGAAGCTCGCCAGCCGGTAGGTGCAGCAGCCAGACCCAGACCCTTTTCATCGTCTGGGTTGAGCGAGCAAGCCTTCTCACTTGCCCCTCCCGCTTCTTTCTATGCGCTGCCACCCGATCTCCGAGGGCGCCCACACCTGGAGGACGCCCACACTTCCTGGACCCCGCCCAAGTCCTCGCCTCTCGCTCTATGACCGACAGCAACCCAGCAACGCACCTTGGCGTTCGCGTAACCCAGCTTGATCGTAATGTTGCGCTCGAGCTCGTTCTTGAATCGAACGGTGAGGACGCCCGAGATGGCCTTGACAACCGTCGACTTTCCGTGGGCGACGTGGCCGATGGTGCCTGTGAGCGAAGGAGGGTCAGCTCGGCTGGAGGAGAGCAAGAGTGGAGGGGAGGGACAAACCGATGTTGACTGTAGTAGCAGGGAGAAGCGAGAGAGAGAGAGGAGCGTCAGCGAGCTGTCCGACGAGCTCAAACAGAGCAGGGGCGGGGCAAGGAAGAGGGGGAAGGCTAGGAGGGCGAGCTCGGAAGAGAGGAGGGAGACGCAACTGGTGGCCTGCTTGGAGATGACCTCGTGCGAGAGCGGGCCAAGCGTGGTCGGGTCGACGTCGAGCTTTGTAGCCTCGAGCGAGGCAGAGAGGGCGTCGGTGGCCATGGTCGTCTTGGGGTCTGCTGTAGAGAGAGCAAGGGCTGCGGAAGGGAAGGAAGGGACAGGGAGGCGCAACGAGAGCGACCGACAAGGCGACGAGGTTTCCTGCGCGGGCAGACAAGGCCGGCGAGAGGTCCGTGACTCGGCGTAACAACTGCTACGTCGAGGTGTGACTTGCTCTCGTCCTTCGCGCTCGCCGACCCTTGCGCCGACCATCTCTGTCCGCTCGAGCTCTCTTTCCCCCTCCCTCTCTTTCCGCTCAGTCCGCACAGCACGATGACGATGCGCAAAGTATGTCTCGTTCCCCATCCCTCTGTGTCCCTCCAAGCTGCTCTCACGACTGACACACCTGTCACCGAGCACAATAGGACCCGTCAAGGATCATCGTCCGTCCCTCGTTCCTGCCCTGCCTGCTTGTCCTGCCCCGGCTGGCTGCTAACATCGCCGCTCGCCCTCGTCCGCTTTGACGATGCAGTTCGTCTCTGGCTTCAGCGGTTCGCCTCTACCGCTCTCTTCCTCTCCTCTGACCCCCTGCTGACCCGAAGCGAACCGGGGGACGGACTCTGCAGCGGCGCTGCGCGCGCGCGACCTCGCCTGGGAGTTCGAGCGGTTCGGCCGGCTCGTCCGCTGCGATATCCCGGCGCTGAAGTCGGTGAACTCAACCCCGTGAGTCTTTATTG
The DNA here is from genome assembly GCA_014825535.1 of Cystofilobasidium bisporidii. Lineage (NCBI taxonomy): Eukaryota > Fungi > Basidiomycota > Tremellomycetes > Cystofilobasidiales > Cystofilobasidiaceae > Cystofilobasidium > Cystofilobasidium bisporidii. The sequence continues at coordinate 4,937 of MVAK01000193.1, forward strand.
TCCTTCTGATCTTCTCCCCGTTCTTTCGGCTTGGGGGTCGAGCGAGAAAGGCCAGGAGAGCCGCGGGGTCCGGAAAGCTGGGCGCGCCGAGAGACGAGCGAGAACTCCGACGCTGGCTCCATCATCCCCTCCAGATGGGCTCTGCTCAGACCAGGCGCCGGCAATTCGCCCACCGGCACTGCTCGTCGTCACCCACCTCGGGTCGCACTCGTCTTTCTCTGCCTTCTCGTACCGTCGCGCCTCGCCTCGCTTCGCTTTGCTCGCTCGCTCGCTCGCTTGTCGCTCGTCGAGGGCATGGCCGGCTAGGGCGCGTATGCACCCACCCCTTCCCTCCCATCACTCCCCCACTCTTCTTTCTCTCCTGCACCCTTTTTTCTGTCTGATTCTGTCAGGCCTACAACACTGCGCACCTATTTGGCTCGTCGCTTGTCGTCATTCGCTCGTGAATGCGACGCCATGGCGCGTGCCTCTTTCCTCGTCGTCCTCACCCGGGACGTACTCCGAGTCGACCCATTGGCCTCACAAAGTCACAGGAATCTCAAATTGACCATTTTGCTTGTCTAATTGCTGTCATCTCTCTCACAGGTACGCGTTCGTCGAGTTTTGCCGGGCCAATGATGCCGAGGATGCGTACCTCGACATGTGCGTCTTTGTGCCGTTCTGTGCCCTGTCTTCTTTCTCAATCGCTCTGCCGAGCCCTCTCGCTGACGCGGGATCTCGGTGACCTGCGCCATTGACAGGCACGGAAGGAAGATTGACGGCTACCGGGTGACGGTCGACGTGCGTTCTTTCCTCTCCCTTTGCGCATAAACTTCTCTGCGACCCGACTCTGTCGTCTGACCTCACCTCCTCGTTGGGTCCTTGCTGATGCAGTGGGCTCGCCAGGGCCCCCGCTCAGGGTCAACCTACACCGCTGCTCCCCCTCGCTCTCCTCCCTCCCGTCGCCAGACCTACGCCGATGACGACGACTACCTACCCCCTCATGCTCATTCGAGTCGATACGCATCCCCCCCGCCGTCTCGCGCGCCGCCTTCGACGCACGAGCGCAGCTCATCCAGCTACACTCGTACGAGTGGAAGCGGGAGCGGCAACGGTGGAGGGGACAACCGTCGTAGCGGTCGATACGAGAGGGAGCGGGGGGCGGAGTACGAGGACGTCCGAGGAGGCAAAGGATGGGATGAGCGGGGTCGAGGACGAGGAGAGTACGAGGACGAGGACGAGTGGGACGAGCCTAGGAGGAGGAGCGAGAGCCCTGGAAGCAGGCGAAGCGGTCGATGAGGCGGTGCTCCTTCGGTTGGTTCAACGATGCCGCGACGGCCAATCTTCGGACCCTCGCTCGCTCCCGTCGAGCCAAGTCGGTCGACCGCTCTTCGAATCGAGGTCGACCACCCACCCATGCCCCCCTTTTGAATTGGATCGGGTCCAGACCCGCACCAGACTGCGGCTGTCCTCGAGGTACTCTGCTGGCCTCCTTTGTCAAGCTCGACCTTCGCCTCGACTCCCGTCGTCACGGCCGCTCGACATGGTCATCGTCCTCGTCGCCCCTTCGTCGCTCATCGCATCACCGTCGGCCTGCGGCCTTTATGCCCCCCAGCTCTCGCCATCGCCTCCCTCCCCCTTCTCCCCCATCTTGCCCTTCCCTACTTCCACTCTCCTGCCCACTCTCTCCCGCCAAACCCTCGCTCTTGGTCGGCCTCTCCTCCCTCAGTCGGCCAACTCACTCGCTCGCGGCCGGTCGGCCCGTCCAACTCTGCGAGCAGATCCCCCCTCCTCGCCGCACCGCCAGTCGCACACATGCCCCTAGTCTCCCTCATGGCCGACCCCTTCTTCCCCGCGCGCGAGCGCTTTCGCAACCGCTTTCACGTCTAGCCCACGTACTCCTTTCGTACTCGCCTTCCCTCGTCTAGGCGAGCACGATGCATGCATGCATTCCCGGGCGGGGGCGATCGCTCGCGATCGAGCGCCGCTGCCAGCGCGCGTACGGGTGAGCTGCGACAGCTGCTCATGGTGAGGCCTGCATATCAGCTTGACGCATGGGCGTGCCCATCGACCTTGGCTGCGACCGTTGAAGTACGAACTAGAAGCCGAAGGGGCACGTGCTGTGCTTCGCAGAGCCTAGTCGAGAGGTCGTCAGGAATGCAGCATGGCGCCGTCGACGGCTCTCGATCTGGCACTCGGCTCGCGCCGAAGCCCGCTGGGCCGGTGGGCTGAGCCTGGCCTTGCCCGTCCTTGACCATCTCTCTTGCTCCCAACCCCCACTTCTGTCTCGACAGCCATGTCGTACCCAGTCCATCCGTTCCAACCGTCCCCGTCGGCTCAGAAGCACATACCTTCCATCACGCTCGGCCGCTTCGGCCAGTTTGTCGGCGGGTACGTCGGAGCTCGCCCGGCCTTCCCTCCCCCATCTCTCCCAGACCTGCTCGAACTGAATGTGTCACTCCCTCTCCTGTCTCACCCCATGCCAGGCACTATTCATCTGTCAACCTCTCCTCGGCGCTGTATCTCGACGAGGACGGCTCCAAGGCGGCCGTCAAGATGGAGTCGTGGACGCCCAAGGCCGGCACGTCGCCCACCTTCGCCGAGGCGTCGCGGGCTCACTACAAGCCGGCCCACGTCGGCGACTCGTTCGGCCCATCGTGGTCGAACCACTGGTTCCGGATCTCGCTGACGGTTCCTCGCTCGTGGGCTGCTTACGAGCGCGTGCAGTTCGAGTTTGACCCGGACTGCGAAGGCATGATCTTCACGACCGAGGGCGTGCCTGTCCACGCGCTCGTCGGTGGCTGGGACAGCCTCCGCAGGGTCGAGTACGTGCTCGAGGGCGAGGCCCGCAAGCCTGGTTCGACCCACCACTTCTACATCGAGATCTCGTGTAACGGCATGTTCGGCGTGCCCCAGGGCGGGGCCGAGATTGAGCCCCCGGACGTGCGTTGGCTCGCCTGGCCCTTCTCTCCTCCCCCCGTTTGGCAGCTCACAGCTGACGCGACTCCTCGGCTGCGCCGCCCCTCGCCTTCCCCTGATCGACGCAGCCCAGCCGCTACTTCACGCTCAACAAGGCCGCGCTCGTCGCGCCCAATCTGTCCGCGCATTCGCTCCTGCAGTCCTTCACGATCCTCAAGCAGATCGCCGAAACTTCGACCGACGCGCCGCTCGGCCAGCGGGCGATGCACGTCGCCAATGACATCGTCAACGCCTTCGTCCCCGGCGACGACAAGTCGATCATCAGGTGCCTCGAGCTGGCCAAGACGGTCCTTGGCGACTGGGAGGCCGAGCCGGCGGTCAATGACGACGCAGCCGGCATCTTCGCCCTGGGCCACTGCCACATCGACTCGGCCTGGCTGTGGCCGTTCGCCTCGACCAAGAAGAAGGTTGCCCGCTCGTGGTCTTCCCAGGTCTACCTGATGGACCATTACCCCGAGCACCGCTTCTCGGCGACTAGCGCGGCCCAGTACAAGTGGCTCCAGGATCTGTACCCGCTCCTGTTTGACAAGGTCAAAGCCAAGGTCGACGCCGGCCAGTTCGGCATCATCGGAGGTCCGTCGCTCCCTTGCCCCCACTCCCTTGCCCCCACCTTGGCTGTCCAGCTGGTCCTTTGAAGCTGACAACAGTGTCGCTCTCCGCCGCCGACAGGCACTTGGGTTGAGATGGACACCAATCTTCCTTCGGGCGAGTCGCTCGTTCGCCAGTTCCTGTACGGCCAGCGCTTCTTCGAGTCGCGCTTCGACAAGCGCTGTTCGACGTTCGTTCTGCCCGACACGTTTGGCTACTCGTCGCAGCTGCCGCAGATTGGTGCGCCCTCCTCCTGTTTTCGACTGGAGGTCACGTTGCGTATGATCTGACGCCTGCTTGCATGTGTTGCCCGAACAGCGAGAAGCGCTGGATGCACCCAATTCTTCACGCAGAAGCTTTCGTGGAACAACATGTTGCGTCCCCTCTCTCTGAGCGCTCTACTGAGCCTCAGCACTTTCCGCTGACATCATCTCCTTGGACGCCTCGCTTCGATCCAGCAACAAGTTCCCGCACACGTCGTTCAACTGGTCCGGCATCGACGGCACCCAGGTCCTAACGCACATGACGCCGGTCGACACGTACGTCCCTCTTCCGTTTGTCTCACTTTCAGCCATCGCATGGGCGTTAACAGCTGACCTACCGAGTTCATGCCGCAGGTACAATGCCCAGTGCGACTTTGGCGAGCTCAAGAAGGGCGCCGAGGGCAACAAAAACCTCGAGGTCACGGGAGACGCGCTGTTCCTCTTTGGAAACGGCGATGGAGGAGGCGGACCTACGGCGCCGATGCTCGAGAAGGTGCGCGCGCTCTTGCTTTCTGAAACCGTCCGTCATGCTCGACAAGGAGCCTAACCCTGAACTTGACTGCCATGCTTTGGCTCTCTGCAACTCGGCCATCAGCTGCGCCGCCTACGCAGCCTAGGCGAAAAAAACCGCGAGGTGCCGCTCATCTCAATGGGCGGCCAGATGGAGGACTTCTTTGCCCGCCTCCAGGAGCGGACCGACAACGGGACCAAGCTGCCGACCTGGTGCGTTCCCTCGCTCCCTTGCCCCTCCCCCCCCCCCTTATCGTCCGCTGCTGGCTCATACAAATGCTCATGTTCACAGGCGTGGAGAGCTCTACTTCGAGCTCCACCGAGGCACCTACACGTCGCATGCGCCGGTCAAGAAGGGCAACCGAAAAAAGTGCGTCTAGCGATCGTCTGTCTGACCCGCCGTCTTCACTCCTCTGACTGCCTCTCTCTTGTGCTCTCAGCGAGTACCTGCTCAAGGATCTCGAGTACGCCGCCACGCTCGCGTCCCTGTTCGGCGACTCTTCATACGAGTATCCCAAAAAAGACCTCGACTGGTGCTGGGAGCAGCTTCTGCTGTGCCAATTCCATGATACTCTGCCCGGTGCGTGCTGCTCATCACTCCTCTCTCACCCACTGACTGTCACTGATCGTGACCACAAACGTCCGACCGCCACAGGCTCCGCCATTCGCCTTGCATACGAAGAGCTCGATGCCTTCTACGCCGAGATCGTCAAGCGATGCACGGCCTTGCTCGAGAAGGCGCATCAGGCGCTCGCGCTTGGTGCACCCCTCGCGTCGGCCGACCTCAAGCAGAAGGGCAAGCTGCTCGCGCTCAACCCACTTCGGCTTCCGCGGCAGGAGGTCATGCGCGTCCCGCTCGACGCCCGCGGCCAGCTCAAGGCTCACTGCGGCCAGGTTGCCCAGGGCGGCAAGGAAGGCTTCATGCTGGTCTCTGCCGAGGCTGACTCAGGCGTCGGCGAGGTCAAGGGCCTCTTCGCCGACCTGCAGGCCGTTCGGGCCGAGCACAATAGCAAGGACGAGTTCACACTCAAAAGCGGCACGGTCGAGATGACGCTCAAGGACGGCCGAATCGCGAGCCTGGTCGACGTTGCCCTCAAGCGGGAGCTCATCCCAGACGGCCAGACCGGCGGCCTCGTCATCTTCCGCGACACGCCCAACTACTGGTGCGTTTTGGGATCCAAGCTCGTCTCTTGTCTCACACTGAGCGGGTCAACGTCACGCTGACCCACCGCATTCGCCTCGCAGGGATGCCTGGGACACCGAGATTTTCCACCTCGAGACGGGCAAGCAGGTGCGTCCTCATTCTGTCGCTGCGCCGGCGACCTAGCACTGACGTCTTTGCCTCCCTCTGCCGCGTGAATATCATCAGCTCAAGTTCGAGTCGGTCAGCGTCGCCGAGGTTGGCCCCCTTCGAGCCTCGCTCTCAGCCAAGGTCCGCCTGGGCGAAACGCGCTTCAACTGTACCGTGCGTTGTCCTTCTGATCCCCTTCACCGATGCTTCCGACTCAGCGCACTCACGCTCTCAGCGGATGTCACAGATCTCGATCGACGCCGTCGGCGCCTCGACCAAGAAGGATGCACGCTCGATGATCCGCTTCGACTGCGACGTCGACTGGCGGCAGCGCCACGAGTTCCTCAAGTGTGCGTATCTCGCTCGCCTGACCCATGTGTCGACTTCATCTGACATTTTTAATCTTGTTCGCCCGCAGTCGAGCTCCCCGTTGACATCCACGCCATGGACGCGACGTACGAGACGCAGTTCGGTACAGTCTCGCGCCCGACTCACCGCAATACGTCGTGGGACCAGGCCAAGTTCGAGGTCTGCGCGCACCGCTTTGCCGATCTGAGCGAGTTCGGCTACGGCGTCGCAGTCGTCAACGACTGCAAGTACGGCTACGGCATCGAAGGCCAGACCATCCGGCTCAGCCTGCTACGCAGCCCGACCGCTCCCGACGCCGAGCAGGATCAGGGCCTGCACGAGTTCTCGTTCGCAATCGTCCCGCACGTTGGCACATTTGCCGAGTCGTGCGTCCGTCTTCGCTCCTGTCCGTTCGCATTGCTAGACGCTGACGTGCCCTTGCTTTGTCTACTTTGATCAGCGACTTGCCCCACATCGGTCAGACGTTCAACAGTCCGATGCAGCGTCCGTCCCTCCGCTTGGCTTACTTCTACGAGATCTGTGTCAAGGGACTGACTCTCTCCAATCTCCCGCCCTCTTTTGACCTGCAGTCCGATACCAGTCGACTGTCGACCAGCTCGCGTCCAACTCGATCGCCGCGTCCGTCTACAACTGCGCCGTCGCCGTTGAGGGCGCGCCCAACGTCCTGGCCGAGACCGTCAAGCGCGGCGAGGACGACGGCTTTGCCTCGGTCGCGACGTCCGGCGGCAAGAAGGATAAGCAGCACATTATCATCCGGTGAGTCTGTCCCGGCCCTGCTCATCAGTCGCGGCGATCTTGAACTGTCGCTGACCGCCAGGATGTTGCTCGCTCGTTCGCAGCATGTACGAGGCCTACGGCGGTCGAGCCAAGGCCACCCTTCGCCTGGCGGGCATCCCTGTTGCCTCAGTCTCCCTCGCCAACGTTCTCGAGGACGTCGTCTCGGCGCCGCTCAACTTGTCCAAGGCGCGCAACGTGGAGGGCGTCGAGGAGACCGAGGTCAAGCTCGACTTCCACGGCCACGAGGTCAAGACGGTCAAGGTCGTCGTCGGCGAGGCGAGGTGCGATCGTCTCTCCTAGAAACCCTCTTCCTACATGAGATGCGACGGGCTGACTGCCTCTCCCTTCTTTCCTGCCGCGCTCGCTCAGCTCCAAGGAGTCGTCCGAGTGGATCCGCATCGAAAAGCGCTGAGCGCCGCGTCCCTGCTTCCAACCCACAACCTTCCCCCACTTGTATCCCCTTCCACATTTCTCTGGCTCCGCGCCCTTGTATCGACAAGTCTCTTCTCCCTGCCCCTCCTCGAGAGAACGTTCCCGTGAGCCGCAAGCACGCGAAACGTACGAAGATCAAATTCCCCCATACGGGTTTCTTGCCCCGATCGGGGCTCCGCGCGTCATCGCCCGCGTCCGATGGCCCGCCTCGAAGGCTCAGCCCGCGCACGCCGCAAAGCCCACGGCACCCACACCCTACTCAACGAACAGCAACGCAAGCGGACGTCCCAGATGCACACCGGACAGCAGCTCTGACCTGACAGTTTCCCTTACCAGCCAAAAGGTCCGTCCCTGTGGCGGCTCTGATCTGCTCGTGCACAAAAGTGGCTCCCGTCAAGGCAATGACGACGACGAGCCCGCTGACCTATCCACCACTCTTCCGTCCTTCCGCATCGATCTTGCTCTGTCCTCGCAGCCGCCTTCGGCACATCCATCTGCCGACCGCACATCAAAAGACGCATCGCTCTCCTAAGACTCGCGCCGCCCGTCCGCGTCACTTCCCCGACGATTAGCTCGCCGCCGCTCGGGATGGGCAAGAAGAAGACCTCCCCCGCCGCCGGTCCGTCGACCGGCTCCGGCCAGTCGCCCCCGTCGCCCTCGTCGTCGACGGCGTCCCATCCGCCGTCGGGCGCCAACGCCGCCTCGGACGAGACGGATCCCAAAAAGGTGGCCCGGCGAGAGCGCAATCGGCTCGCTGCCTCGGCCTTCCGCAACCGCAAGAAGGAGCGGCTCGAGGGGCTCGAAGGGCGGCTGGGCACGCTTCAGGGCGAGAACGCCGGCCTCAAGAGCGAGGTCCAGCGCCTGATGGGCCTGCTTCGCGACCTTAGCCATCAGGCGCAGGAGCGAGGGATTGACATGGGCACTCTGCCTCAGCTGCCTGGCCAGATGGCGGCCCCAGAGGCGGGCCCGTCAGGCAGCCAGGCGGGCAGCGCGGCGCCGCTAACCCTTCCCCCGCACGCCGACCCTTCGCTAGGTGGAATGGACGCTCAAGGCTACTTTTCGTCGGCGCAAGCCCAGTCCTTCCAGCAGCAGCCGTACGCGTACCCACATCCGCCACCTGGCGGCTACCCGCAGCAGGCTTCCATCCAGTCAGCGTACGGGGACGTCGGGCCCAGTGGCGCCGGCGGTGGGCCTTACAATTACCCTCGTCCACCTCCCCCTCCCCCCCCACCATCACAGCCACCCCAAAGGCCGCCCTCGGCACAGCGGCCTCAGCATCAGCCGGTCCAGCTGTCGTACGACACAGACCAGGAGCCCCACCACGCCGACTCGTACTTCCCCGCCTTTCGACCCGCCGCGCCTCCAAACCCGGCAACCGGCGCCGGTCGCTCTCAATCGCCCGAGCATGCTACCGGCACCGGCGCTCTTGCTCGCAAGCGCAAGGCCGCCGACGAAGATCCCGCGTCCTCACCGGCATCGTCGACGACGTCATCGGTTCTGGCGATGCCGCCGCCGGGCAAGATGCGCCGGTCAGTTCGAACGCTGTCCAACCTGGGCGCCGCAAGCCCCACGGTCGCCTCATCGACTGGATCGAGCCCGCGGCAGACGGCGATCAAGGAGGAGGAGGAAGAGGTCAAGAGTCTGAGTCCCGACACACCGACGATGCCGGTCGTGGGTGCTGGTGCACTCGTCCCGCAGGGGTCGGTCGGCAGCGCGCTGGCGGGCCAGCCGATCCACGTCCGACGCGCTATGCAGGACGGCGAGCCTTCCGCGTCGAATGCGGCGGTCCAGGTGAGATCAGCGTCACGGATGTCAACCCTCGTCCCACAATGGCGTAAAAGACTGACCCGCGGCTTTCTTCTGCATTGCAGCTGTCGTCGACCTTGCCGCCGCTGCCCTCGTTCCCGCCGTCAGGCTCCGGCTCGACTCCTTCGGCCCTGACGCCGTCGTTCCCCTTGCCGACGTCGCTCTTTTCACCGAGCACGCTGTCGTCGGCCGGTCGGTACCTGTCGCGACCGCCGCCGCTGTCGCCGTTCATCGATGCGCATGGCATGCAAAGCCCGTTCGCCATGGGCCTTGGTCACATGCCGCTCGGCTCAGCCGGCGTTGGCGGTCTTAATGTCAGCGACATTCGCACGCCCAGTCCTGGCACGAGCGTCGGCGGCGGCGACGGAGGGTACTTCTGGGGTTCGCGCAACTGAGCGTCAAGCCCACCTCTTGCCCCGAGCGCTCGCTCGCCAGTGGTTCACTTCCATCTTAGACCTCTTGCCTCACCCTCGTAGCCAGCATATTTCCCCCTATCGCCCCGTCCATCCCCCCGCCGTCTCGACACTGTAGCCGATAGCCCATCCGCCCCTCGCACGCTCTCCCAGCGCAATACACGTAACCCGATGCAGCTCGCTCGCCCCTTTGAACACTCGCCTTCCTCAAATATCCCCCTCCTCCACCTCCACGCCCTAAGACGACGCTCTGCCAGTCGTCACTCTTGTATCCATGCCCAGCATAGCCTCAAGCCCTCTGTGGCGCTTGTCCATCGCTGACACAAGCGCAGGTTGTGTGCAAAGGAGCCAATGAGTGCATCGGGCCAACCCCCTCACTCGTCCTCCATCTCAATCTCGTCCTCGTCTTCGTCCTCGTCCTCGATCTCAAAGTCGTCCGCGCCGGCATCTGAGTCGTCCTCCTCGGGCCCGCGCTCCTCGCGCGCAGCCTTCTCGACTTCACGTCGCTTGCTGTCGCGGACCTGGTTCAGAACGTGCGCGAAGAGCAGGGCGAAGTCAGCAAGGCGACCGCGCGGCAGGGATGAGGGGGTCGAAGACACGCACCTTCTTCTGCAACCGCCAGAAGACGCCGAGCGGGGTCGACTCGACGCTGACGTCCACGAGGAAGCCGTCAACGCCGGCCCGGTCGCGGGGCGAGAACTCGACCGTCTTGCGCTTGTCCTGGACCCATTTGGCGTTGAGCTCCATCTTCTCGATCACGAGCTTGAACGCGGCCGTCACCTTCGGCGTCTTGCACTTCTTGACAAATTTGCGCAGGTACATAACGACCGGGATCGCGAGCTCGGGGTACGCGATTGAGGTCGACAGTAGCGCCTGGTGCTCGAGCATGAGGAAGGCGAGCTCGTCGCCGAGGCCCTCCTGGTAGACGCGCGTGCGTGGGTACTGGGCGCCGGCGCGGATCGCGTACTCAAAGTCGAGCGGCGCAAGCGTCGACGGCTTGGGCTTCTGCGTGAACTCGGACGACGACAACGGCTCGAGAAGCGATGGCGTGAGCGGGATGTACGTCTTGGTGTGGGCCGTCAGGCGGAGGAGCGACCGCAGGATCTGGAACCGCAGCGGGAAGAAGCGCGACGTCGGAATAAGGCTGGAGAACACCGGAGGGGGAGGGGGGGCATGCGATCAGCTTCGCCGCCTAACGAAAGTTGGACACGTGTGGAGGGACAAGAGACAAGGGCAACGCACCGGATGACACCAAGCGCAATCTGGACGAGCGGGTAGATGAGGGGCTGGAGCTCGCTGTCTGCGCCGCCGCGTGCGAGCTTTGCTTCGCGGCTGCAGGCCGTCGAGAGCGTCAAGCTCCAAAAGTCGATGCAGTGGACAAACTGCCAGTTGTAGACGGCCTTGTACGAGTCCTTCGTCTTGGTCTTAATCGAGTTGCGCAGGTGGACGGCGAGCTGGCGGATGTAGCCGAACGCGTGGCCGTAGGACGTCGCCTGGTCGATCGTGTAGACTTCGGACGCCGAATTTTTCATCAGGTTGATGGCCGGCAAGGTGTGAACCGTAGTCGTCTTGCAGCTTCGCAGCAGCGTCAGGTACAGGCCCTTGAGGACCATGTCGCGCACACCCTCGTCCCCGGCCGCGACGAGCTTGCGGACCGCGAGGAAGCACGCGATGCGAACCGAGTGAGACCCAGTCGACCAGTTGTCGAGCAGCATCTGAGCAGCGGAACGGCGATTGATGGGATCACAGGGATGAAGGGTCAGCAGGGGCGGTCAGGCGAGGACAAGAAAGGCAGGCGGGACATGAAGACGCACCTTGAGGTAGGCTCGCACGACCTTCCTGCCGCCGATAATCCAGGGCACCATGCGCGCGCTCTCGCGGATGCACGTGCCGACGAGGCCCTCAACGCCCTCGACGTCGGGCAGCGTACCAATCAGGTGGATCAGGTTGCCCATGTACGACAGCACCATCTTCATGAGCGCCGGCGGGGGCGACTTCGAGAACTTTGGCCGGCCCGTCTTGGCGTTGGTCGTGAAGGGCGCGTGGGACGACAGGACCGTCGGCGTGAAGTGGAGCGTCGTCAGGAGCAGCTTGGAGAAGATGGCCGGGTCGTCGATCTCGTACGCGAACGACTGGACCTTGCCGCTCGATGCCGGCGTCTCGTTGTTGTTGTAGGCGGCGGCGCGGAATGCGAGCAGGCATCGGCGAAGCGACTTGAGCGAGCGACGCTGGGAGTGCGGGAGAGGTCATACAAAGTCAGCCCATGAGGCAGCGAGCGGTCAGGTTGGGGGGTGGGGTCTCGAGACGCAGCAACGACGCACCTGAATCATGCCCTTTTGCCACTGCTTGAGCATCTCCATCGTGACGACCTCGGCTTCCTCACGGGCCTTGCCCTTGCTGCCGCGCGAGCTGCCGACGTCGAGCTCGGGCTCCTCCTCCTCGTCCGAGTCGGGCGCCTCGTACTCCGACAACTCCTCCATGTCCTCCTCGGCCGGCTCGGGCGACGGCTCCTTCTTGGCCTTCTTGCCCTTCTTTGGCGGGGGTGTCGGCTCGTCGTCCGACGCCGCCGACTCGTTGCCAAACTCGAGCAGATCCTTGTCGTTCTCCTGCAGGTATTTGAAGAACTCCGGGTCCGTCTGAGCTAGGTTGGCCATCGCCTCCTTCTGGTTCTTCTCAAGCTCTGAATGATGGAGAGAGATCAAGAACGCCGTAAGTCAGAGGGGTGCGACGCTAGCAGTCAAGAGGCAGCAGCAGACGGACCCTCAATGTCGTCGAGCTCAGCGAAGTCGTCGTCCGTGTCGGCGTCCTCGGCGTCGTCGTCGTCGTCGACGCTGTCGGCCGCGTCCTCCTCCTCCTCCTCCTCACCCATGAATCTCTCGCCCATGATGTCGCCCTCAGCGCCGCCCTTCTTGCCTCCCTTGACCGGGCTCTCGTCATCCTCCTGCGCCTCGCCGTCCTCGTCGTCCGAGCCGCCGGCCGGCGCGCCGTGGCCCTTGGGGGCGTGCGCCTTCTTGGCCGCCTTCTGCTTCTCGCGGCCCTCGATCAGCTTGCGCTGTTTCTGGTGCGTCCGGCGCGACTGGATGACATCGCGGAGCTTGCCCGTGCCGGCGAACTGGTCGCGAGAGCGGGAGAAGGGAAGGCGTCAGTGAGCAGGCAGGTCGAGCCGCGACTGAGCAAGGCCAGGGGCCAGCTCGGAGCTCGAAGCGCGGACCACGGCGCACCTTCTTGAAGGATTTCTGAGTGTCGGCAGCGCCGGCAGAAGAGGACACGGTGGTCAGCGCTATGGCAGGAGGAGGGCGGGTCAGAGCACTGCGAAAAAAAACTGACCTTGGCCATCTTCGAGGAGTGGGGTTCGGCAGGACGCGGTGTGTGAGGGGCAGGTGCAACGAGAGCAGCCCTGCGCAGAAGCGCCCGGTCCAAATTCCCCCGTAAGTGTTGGCCGTGACGATTGCTACGCGAGGTTACGCCCGGTCCGTCTTAACCAGATTACCATCGGATCGCCCCGCCCAGGCCGTCGTGAACCACGTCGACATGTCTGGGTCCTCCTCACTCTCTTCTGTCGTCAGCTCCGATGAAGGACGGACGATTCTCGTCCTCGGGGGCTCGTACGGCGGTCTGAGGGCAGCCCGCTACCTCGCCGACGAGCTCGGCCCCGACAGCGGCTGGCGAGTGCTCTGCATCGACCGCAATTCGCACTTCAACCGTCCGTGCTTTCCACCCTTTGCTCGCTGCTCGACACGACTGGAAACGCCTCCGCTAGGATCCGGCTGGCTGACGCTGGCAGCTCTTCCTTATGCCCTCTCCAGACCTCTACCTGTTCCCTCGCGTGTCCATCATGCCGGAACACGCACCGAAAGCCTGTGAGCATCGCGCTCCGACCTCCTCTTTTCCCCCCAGCGAGGTGCTGGTCTTGGCGCTGGCTCGCCCTCGCTCTCGACTCTCTTTTGCCCACCTCATCAGGCTGACCTTCATCGTCATTGGGCGCCTCCTTCCCCAGTCATCCCTATGGCGCAGCTTATCAAGAAGCCGCACGCATTCGTCCAGGCAACGCTCGTCGGCCTGTCCGCGACGCACGCGTCGCTCCTGCTGCCGTCCTCGCCCGAGCCGATACCCGTCCCCTTCCGCTATTGCGTCTACGCGCTCGGCGGTTCGCTCCCCTCGCCAATCGATCTGTCGCTCGGACTCGGCTCCAAGGTCGAGGGCATCGACCGCCTCAGGCAGGTCCACGACCGCGTCGCCCAGCTCGGCAAGGGCGGGCGCGTCTGCGTCATCGGCGGCGGCGCGCTGGGGATCCAGATGGCGACCGACCTCAAGGAGGTCTTCCCCGATCGCGAGGTGACGCTGCTGCACTCGCGGACGCAAGTCCTTTCGGCCTTCAGCGAGGACCTTCACGACGCTGGTGGATCCTGTCGTGCTTCCTCGCTTCGAGCGCGGCGAATCGAAGGCGCTGACGCGTCCGACCCTTTTTGACAGCTGTCTCTCGTCTCGATGAGCTCAAGGTCGAGTGTGTCTTGGGCGAGCGGGCGATCCTTCCTCCGCAAGGATACAGCGACCTTTCGACGCATCCCAAGGTCGTCAGCACGGTGACGGGCCGCCTGATCCCCTGCGATCTTGTCGTGCGTCCCTTCCGCCTGTCACCAGTGCGCGGTCGCACCCTCCAAAGCTGACTCCTTTTGCCGGTCTTTTCCGCAGCTGACTTGCACTGGCCAAGTACCGCTGTCACATCACCTGATCCCGGCCTTCCCGATGTCGATCAACCCCTCCAACAAAAAGGTGCGCGTCCTGCCAACGACACAGGTCGCGACTGGGCCCGAACTCGTCGAGCCCGTTCTGGACGGCCGGCTGTTTGCCATCGGCGATTGCTGCGAAACCGAAGCCATCTTGGCTGGATACAGTGCGTCATTCTCTCGGTCAATCCCGCACGACATCAATGCTGATCACCCGGCAACCTTCCTCACGCGTAGCTGCGTGGAATCAGGCGACGGTCGCGGCAAAGAACGTCCTGTCGCTCATCCGCCGCTCGCCGTCGGACGACACCTCGCCCCCACCGCCGCCACTAGAGACGTACACGCCCGACGCGCCCGAGATCAAGCTCACACTCGGCCGGCGCGACTATGCGGTTCAAGGCGAGAACGGCCGTGTCGTCTGCGGAATCGACGGCAAGGACGATCTCGGCGTCGCCGGCATGTGGGCGTACTACGGCCTCGACACCGACGACTACAGCATCTAGAGCGCAGTAGATCAGCGCAAATATATGTTCATGAAGGCTACGAAAGGACAAGAGGACGGCACTTTGGGGCGTGAGAAGGATTGAGGAGTGGTGTGCGGACGTCGCGATGGCGCAGATTGCTGCGTCTTGCTTGCGCAAGAGCGAGTGCAGCCATGACGCATTGGTCTAGGTGAGGATCGTGGCAGTCAGCCTGCGCAGGGACAACTGCTCTCGTTGCTGGGGAGGAGATGTGCGAGGCGTCGCCCGCACGGTCTGACCGGACCCGCGCACCCGGGGGAAGGCTGGGCGGGACTGGGTGCCGCGGACCTGCAGCGTTTCCACGACGCGTCGGA
>MVAK01000194.1:0-19794 GCA_014825535.1 Cystofilobasidium bisporidii
GGGGGGGGGGGGGGGGGAGGGGGGGGGGGGGGGGGGGGGGGGGGAGGGGGGGGGGGAGGGGGGGGGGGGGGGGGGGGGGGGGGGGGGGGGGGGGAGGGGGGGGGGGGGGGGGGGGGGCATGAGTCGCGAACGGCGTTGAGCGCATTCCGGTCCAGGCGGATCATCGCTTGCCAGCCTTGATCCCGCCCCACCCCTCGCGGACGAACAGGAAGATGGCGGTCGTGCAGACGGCGTCCTTGAGCTGCTCGGGCGTGAGCTGGCCTGTCGGGGACACGGCGCGGGGGAGGATGAGAGGAGCGAGCGGGTAGGGCATGCGAAGCTGGGCGACGACTGTTTGTAAAGGCGATCAGGAGAGCGTCAACGCGAGAAGAGCAAGATAAGGGAAAAGGGGGGGGGGGCGAAGAGGAGAAGACACAGGGAGACAAACGAACTCTTTGGGTGGTGCGGCGCCGGGCTGAGCTTGCCGAGCAGCACGCGCTCAACCTGCTGCGTCCCTTGCGGCGTGATGGTCGTCCTGACGACGTACCCGAGCCAGGGGACCTCCGAGTCCTCCGGGTCCTCCTCCTCCTCTGCCTCCTCCTCCTCCTGCTGGGCCTCCTCGGCCCCTCCACCCTCGACCGCGCCGGCGACCGACGCGTCCACCTCGGTCACTGCCCGGTCGTCGTCTGACGGCCCGCTGGGAGGATCGTCCTCGCCTGCTGGACCGCCCGCACCAGCGCCGAAAGACGAGGCGAGGGTGACGACTGTCCCTGCCCTCCTCCTCCTTCCTCCTTTTCCCCCTCTTCCCCCCTTGACCCTCCCCCTGATCCACTCAAAGTGGACCGTCGTCCTCCCCCCTTCCTGCCCGTTGCCCGCGGCCCCAGCAGCGGTCGACGGCGCCGACCCCGCGTTGGACCCGCCTGGAGAGGAGAGGAGCACGGCCGACAGGGCGTGGGACGACGACGAGAGGGTCTCGGAGAGCGAGGCAAAGGACCAGCCGTCCGTCGGCGAAGCCCACTTGTTGATCACCCAGCTGGAGCGGAGGGTTGGCAGAGCGAGCGAGCGATCGTCAGCATCGGCGCGTCGGGGATGAGGGGAAGAGGCTGAGGTAAGGAAGGGGGGGGGCCGTACACATGGGCACTGGGCTTGCCGCTCCCTGGGCTGTCAATCGGCGGGGGTCGGACAACGGGTGAGAGACCGAGCGTCGGTCCGCCCAAGTACGGTGCCGGCTGCTGCTGCTGCTGCTGTGGGAAGAAGCCCTGACCCATGATCCCGCCGGCGGTGGTCGCCGTGCTCGACGCGACCGAGTGGACCGAGTAGGCCGACCTCGGGCGAGTGGCGGTGAAGCTCGACCCAGGCGGCCCGCCGCCCGCCGTCGAGTCGGGGAACGCCGAGGTGCGCGAGCTCGTACTCGACCGACCGGGCGCCACCCCTCCTCCTCCTGCTGCCATAGAGGAAGGCGCAAGCGACCTCGACCTCGCAGGGGCGCTCGCGGCCGACCTCGTCGACTCTCTCGACGTCGTCGCAAACAAACCCCCCAACGACGCCGTGGGCCCCCTTGCCGCCGGCGCGGCTGCGGTTCGGTCGGCCTGTCCGCCGCCGGGGGCGCCGTCCTCCTTCTTGCCCGAGGACGAGAACGAGCGGTTGCCAAACAGCCTGCCAAAAAGCTTCTTGCCTGCGCTCGCCGTGTCCTCTACCGCGCCCTGCATCACCTTGCGGCCTCCGCCTCCTCCTGCTCCTCCTTCTGCTCCTCTGCCAGGGCTCAGACCGACGGTCGAGCTCGATGGGCTGAGCGCGCGCCGGCTCGAGGTGGTCGGGTCCACATCGACCGACCGGCGCGAGAAGAGGGTGTCGAGCGAGATGCGGGGGGACGCCGACGGGGGTGGCTGAGCGGAGGGCGGGGCCGGGTGGGGGTACAGTCGGGCGTGCGAGGGTTGAGGCGAGGAAGCAGCCGAGGTCGAGGTCGACGAGGTGGGGAAGTACGACGTTCCGTTGGTCGTCAGCGGCGGGCCAGCGAGGCTCCCGTTGCCGTTGGTCGTCGAGGAGGACGAGGTCGTCGGGGGGACGTAAGGCCCGCAGACCTCGCAGCACTCGAGCGTCCCGAGCCCAACGACCTCGAGCGCCCGCTTCTGAAACACGCCGATGCGGGCGTCGGTCCCCGCGTCGGCGATGGTCGTCTGCCGGACCGTGTGGAACTGAAGGTTGTACAGCGGCACGACGCGCTTGGACGAGCTGCCGCCGCCGCCGCCGGTCGAGCTCGACGAGCCCGTCGAGCCAGCCTCGGAGAGGAGCGAGGTCGAGCCAAAGACCGAGGGCGAGGCAGAGGCGGTCGACCCGACCGACGTGGTTGACCGGACGCTGGTCGAGCGCGAGAGTGGCCGGAGCAGGCCGTCGGCCTCGGCCGCTTCCCGGTCACCGGCGCCATTGGCGGCGGAGGGACCCCCGTCGGCGCTGCCCCGTAGAACTTCTTGGTCGGCGAACGAGGTCCGACGCGAAGGCGAGGGCGAGGCGCGCGCGCCGGCCGTCGTCGTCGTCGTCGCCATGGTCGAGCGGCGGGACGAGGTCGAGTTGACAGAGTACTCCTGGAGGCGAGCAGCAGCAGGATTAGGAGAGTGGGGGAAGGAACGGTTCAGCATTGGGACAACCGGAAGGCAAGAGACTCGCAACGAGCGTGCATGTGCCACCTTCCCTGCTGCTGCAGTCGACACTCGCCCGCGGCAGCGGACCCTGATCCGATCTCAGACAAGCACACCTCCTCCTTCCTTGCCCACACCTCCCCTTCCCTGCCCCTCCCCACCTCTCCAAAACCGAAAGAACAGCAGGAGCCCGAAGAACGCACCGACGCCCTCCGCTGCTGCTGCTGGCCGGCCGGCGCGGCGACGACGAGTTGGCACTGGACGTTCATCGGGTTGGTCTTGGACGAGGGCGGCGGGCGGACAAAGACGAACGTCTGGGACGGGATGGTTGTCGACCGGAGAAAGACCGGGGATGGAGGAGGATTCAGCATGTGAGAGGTAGAGCAGAGGATTGGGGAGAAGGAGAGGAGGCGGTCAAGCGTGAGGTCGAGAGGGGGAAGAATGCGCGCTCGGTCAGAGCGTCGAGGAGCAGGCAGGCCCCCGCGTCCTCGAGAGCTCGCAGGGCCCGTGAGGAGCCGATTTGGCTGAGAGGGAGGCAAGGTGGATGGGCGAGCCGAAGCGAGAAGGGACGAGAGGGAACGACCGCGGCGTCGCAGAGCAGACTGTGAGCGAAAGGAGGAGAGCGGGGGGGGGGGGACGGACCTCGAACGCTCCCGCTGGCTTGCCCCGACTCTTGCCTCGCCTCTCCTCCTTGCCCTCCTTGCCCCTACCCACCCCTGCTCCTCCTCCTGAGACCCTCTGCCTCCCCCCTTCCCGACTCGCAACCGAAGCAGGCGTCGGCGTCGGCGTGTCTCCCGCGCCGGAGGACGAGCTGGAGATGGGCGCGAGGGGGGCCGAGCGGGGGCCGAGGGCGACAGGGGCCGAGGCTTGGGGGCCGGCTGGTGGGGGGCGACCCATCGAGAGATGAGGGCTTGACTAGCGGCTACGTGAAGTTGCAGTCTCTTGTTGGATGTGGGCAGACAGGGAAGGTGGGTGGTGGTGTGCCGGAGAGAGAGAAAGAGAGCAGAAGGGAGGGGAGGATCGTACGACCTGCCCTAGGGCGAGGGAGCAAGGCGGCCGGTGCCCGAGGGAAGCCAAGCAGGCTAAGTCACGTCGCTGACGAGGGCGGGCAAGAGGACAAAGGGGGGCTCTCTGACTGGCGGAGCGAGCGAGCGAGGGCTGACAGGCGTGCACGGGGAGAGGTTGGCTGGTCGCCGTCGTGGTCGACGTCAGGGGGAGGGCGACCAGGAGGGAAACGCTACGTTTTGGGTTGGGCGGCGAAGGCTTGCGGCGGAGGCGGCGGGCGCGTGTCGCCGTGGACGGCCGTGTGTAGCAGCGGGCGGCGGCCGAGGGATCCCCTTGGCCGAGCTGACTGCCGACGAGAAGAGCCGTCCCATGCGCTACTAGCAAGCCCTCACTGCATCGCATCCGGTGGACCGTCCGATCACATGACTCTGTTGGCATCTGAGCACGGCCAGGGAGGGAGAGACGCGCAGCAGCCATCTCCATCTGTCTCTCTGACCGACCCGTCTGCGTCATCCTCCTCAACCACCCCCGCCCAGGCTGACTCATCCCCTCATGTCGTCTCTTGCAGAGCTCATCGACCGACCTGATGTCCCGTCCCTTGTCTGCCCCTGTCCAGCTCATCAACCAGCCTGACACCCTCAACCTCCCCCCTCTTCCCTCAACCACCAGCCTTCAGACGAGCTCGACCAGCCCCTCGTCCGTCCGCCCGAGCCTCTCTCGCTCCTCCGCGCAGAGTACGCCGGCAATGCCTCGCCCGCCTGTCGGTCCGATCGCTCTCGCCCTCTCTCTCACTCTCCTCCTTGCTACCTGCCCTTCTGCCTGGCTCGCCTGGCCTCGCCTCCATCCAAGCCCACTCCAGAGCCGCTTCCGTTGGCTAGCTTGGCCCGCCCCTTTGCTCAGACGAACGAGCTGACCTCCTCCTTCCTCCTGCTCGGGTCGGCTCCTTCTCGCACTCCTCCTCTCGTCCGACCGCTTTCCCTCCCCCCGCTCCCCGCACGCTCCAGTCGCCCGCAAGCTCGCCCGGCTCGAGCAAGACGGGTGGACCGGCCTGTGGAGGGTCAAAGGCGACGGCGACTGCTTCGTACGTCGGTTTGCTGATCATGCATGCCCTCTCACCGTCCTCTGCCGCCTCCCCCACCACCACCCTCCTGCTCCTCCTCCTCCTCCTCCTCTTCCCTGGACGTCATCCTCGTCAACCTCGCGTCGCGCCTCGCTGCTTCCACGTAAGCGGGCGGGAACAGACGAGATGAGAGACAATGGGGCGGCGTGCGCGCCCCCTCGCCCCGCTCACGATACGGACGTCCGAGCCGCGAGAGCTAGGACTGACGGCCGGGCTCCTTCTTCTCCTTGGGTCTCGGAACCCTCCCCTCCTCTGTATCATTGCACAGTACCGCTGTCCGTCTCCTCTCTTCCTCCTTTCCATCCCCTCACCCTCCTGCCGACTCTCATCCGCTGACCCTCCCCACCCCTGCCCGTGCCCTGTCGCTCCCCCCCTCCAGCCTACGCACTAGGCATCCTCCTCGCGCACCTCGCCCTCCCCACCTCCTCCGCGCGCTCGACAGCCCTGGCCGCGCTCAAGGCGCGGCTCGAGGGCCCAGTCGTCCAGAGTCTCAAGGACGTTGGATTTGAAGAGATGGTCGTTGCGTCCCCCCCCCCCCCTTCTTTCTTCGTCGCCCCTCTCACCTCCCTCTGCCCATTGCTCTGCACCGAGTCCGACACGCTGACAACCCAACCCCCTCCCTCGCCACCCCCCCCCCCTCTCCCGGAAAGAGCAGTTTGAAGACTTTCTCGAGCCGCTGATCGACCTCATCTCCTCCATCGCCTCCTCGAGCCCTCCACCAACCCCGTCCGCCCTCGCCCAGGCCTTCCAACCCCCCGAGGTCTCCAACGCGGTCGTCGTGTTCCTCAGGCTGGCTTGCTCGGCGGGGCTGCGCAAGGGGTGGGAGGGGTACGCGCCCTTCCTCGAAGGAGCAGGAGCAGGAGCAGGAGGCGAGAAGGCGGTCAGGGGGTTCTGTGAGCGCGAGGTCGAGGCGTGTGGGAAGGAGGCGGATCACGTCCAGGTCCGTTCGCTGAACCCCTCCCTCCTCTTACCTTCCTCATGTTCGTTCGTCCAACTCCAAAGATCCCGCTCACCTACCTCAACCCCTTACCCACCCTCCTCACTCTCTCTCTTTCTCTCTCTCTCTCCCTCCCTCCCTCACGCCCCCAGATCGCAGCCCTCGCCCAGGCCCTCGCCGTGCCCGTCCACGTCGTCTACCTCGACCGCTCAACTGCCAGCGGCGCAGACGACGAGGTGGACGTGCATGCGTTTGAGGTGGAGGGTGCTGGCGGTGGGGGCAGAGGGGAGGGTGGGGTCGAGGTCACGCTGCTTTACAGGGTGCGTTGCGTTTGGCGTTTCCCTCCCTCTCTCCCTTCCTCCCTCCCCCCCCCTTCCCCTCTCCTTCCCTCCCTTCAGCGACAAGGCTGACCCTTGCTCGCTTCGGCCCTTCTTCCCGCGCGCGTGGCTGGTTGGCGCCGTCAGCCGGGGCACTATGACCTCCTCACGCGCTACTAGGTGCACTGTCCGTCAGTCCCCTTCGCCAAGATCCAAGACGCATGGAACTGTCCTGCCCTTTCCTACCTGAAAGCCCCCCCCCCCCCTCGCCTCCCGCCCTTTCGCTTCCTCCTTCTTGATGCCGCTCCGTCGCCCACGCCTCACTCGCCCATGAACCGGAAAGCGACGCACCGGCGCCCAGCTGCGCTCGGCCATCGACTGGGGATGGAGGCATGGGGGTATATGCGCCCATACCTGGCGCAAAAGGTCGTTGCGCCCGCTCATAGCAGACTCTCTGCCCTCTGTCCTCACTCGCACGCTCTACGCAAGTCCCGGTCGACCTGAGTCTTGATTTGACAAAGAGAGCACATCGCGAGCGACGGTTGTCGATGCGTGAGGCGGGGAGAAGGGGTAAGCAAAAAAAGGGGCTCGTGCGCTGCCCACCCTTTTCGCCACGCCCCAGGGTCGACCGTCATCTGCTGCTGCTGCTGCCGCTCGACCGCCATCTTGCTCACCTCTCCTCCCACGCTCAATACTCCGCACGTCCACAGCCAGGAGCAAGCCAGTCAGCATGTCGAGCTCTCCTACTTCCCTCCACCTCGTGCGTCCGCTCGCTCGTCAGCTGTCGACCTTGTCCGCGAAAGGGCCGCAGGACGCTGACCTCGGGTCCTCTCCGGCGCTGCTTGCCCCCATCTCACCTCAGCAGGCCCAGCGCGATCCGCCCGAGATGCTGCTCGACATTCAGCTCCTCATCTTTTTGAACAGGCGGTGCTCGCTCTCGAAGGACACCCGTGTCGGGATCTCGTCTGGAAGAGCGGCGTGTCAACCCTCGGACTCGTCTCGCATGCCTGGCGGGAAAGTCTGCGATCCCCTCTCTCTGTAGCGCCCTCGTTCTCAACTCAGTCAACGCTGATGCGCTCCAAGGCTCGGCTGTATTCAAAAGGCTGGCCAGAGGGTGCTGCTAGGGAAGTTGACCTCCGGCCGCCTTGTCGACATGCTTGACGAGCAGCCGGCGCTCGGCCGCTTCGTCGAGTCGGTCGACTTCCGTTGGCGCGATCAAGACAAGTCGACCCAGGTCTTTGGGAACCTGAACTTGCTGCCCAACCTCAAGCATGTGCGCCATCACTTCCTTACGAGGGAGGGCACCTCTGTCCTGTCCTCCACACGGCCGCTGCTCCGTCCGCTGTCACTTGCCTTGACGATACACCAGGGCCCCGGGAAACTGGAGGCTCCAGCCGATCTCTCGCATTCGTTCGACCTTTCTGCCCTTCAGTCGTTCGAGCTCTGGGCGTACGACGTCGACAACCTCGATTGGCTAGGTGTCGACCAGATCTCGCTAGACCTGCGGGACCTGAGTCTCCTCATCGCCTCTACTTGCGACATCCGGCTCCTTATCGACGTTGTCGGCCGATTCACCAACCTTCGGTCGCTCCGCCTCCAGTGGTTCAGAACGGAACCCTTGCTGCTTACCAAGGGCCTGGCGACCTCCCCATCGCTGCGAAGGCTCGAGATCCCGGAGCGAGACATCTCTTTCTTCCTCAAATTGGCGAACCCCCGCCTCTCGCTCGAGGAGATCGCTTTGGACTTGACTGTGACCGTCCCGCCCGGAGGCAACCTTCGTGCGGTCGCGGACGCCCTGACCGCCAGGCCGACGAGGTTGCCCGCCCTGCGCCGCGTCGAGGTTCTCGACGCCCCCTTCGACTTCAGTACTGGACCAGCGCTTCTAGTCTGCCTCGACGAGCTCGGACCAGTTCTCTCAGCCGCCCGCGTCGCCCTCGTCGACGGGTGGGAACAGCAATGGGAGCCGATTTGAGACATAAACCACTGCCCAGAGCAGATCGAGTAAGCAAGTCATCCTCCTTCATCTCCTAGAGAAGTCTTTCTCATGGGCGCCTTCTGACCTCAGTCTCCCCACCCCATCCGGCCTCCTCCTCTCGCACCTCGATCCCGATCCGCTGACCTGCTTCTTGGTCCCTGGCCAATTCGACGCTTGCTCCATTGCGCCCAGTCACGTTGCTCGCTCCAGGCCGTCAAGGTCTCCCTCGGTCGCTCTCGTCGGCCTCATCTGCTCTTGCTCCTGTGCGTTCATCGTAGTCTCGTAACCCTGGTCATTCTCTTGCCGTTGTCGCAACCCCTCGTCTGACCACCAAACCCGCCTCAACTTTGGTCCTTAACAGCGCCTGCCGTTGCCGCCCTGCCTGTGTTTTACCCACTTTACGTTTTCCCGCTCAGGCTACCTTCCAACCTTGCTTGCAGCTCCCTCCCGCCGTCATTTCCCTCATCATCTCTCGTTCTCATGCCTTACGACCCTGCGACTCCCTCATGCACGAAGCTGTTTCTGGCCCTGGAGGCCGTCGCTGCGACCGCAAATTCGTCTGTCATCTCTTGGCCAGCCAGGCAAGACACTCGTCGGAAGGGTCGCAAGCCAGATGCGGGCGCGCCTCACGCGCTCCTCCCCCCGCTTTGATCGCGCCATTCCTCGAAGAAGCGGATCATCTCGGGCGTGATCGACTTGCGGATCGTCTTGATCACGGCGAGGAAATCCTCGTGCCGGACCTTGTGCAAAGGGAGGGGCAGGGGGCGCGGAAGGTCAGCGAGGTGGTTGAGGGAGAGAAGGGAGCGCAGGAAGAGAACCGGACGCACGAAGGGGGCGTTGATGTCAGCGTTCATTGCGCGCAGGGCCGCGTCCTGGCAGATCTGGACGATCTCAGCGCCAGAGCAGCCGTCGGTCTGCAAGCGTAAGTCGAGAGTCAGTGTCGCACACTCGAGGAAGGCCCGCACTGGAGAGGAGACGGACCAGTGCGGCAAGGTCCTCGGCCTGGGTCTTCTCCTCGACGGCCATCTTGCGCAAACTGATGCGGAAGATCTCGGTCCGCGATTCGAGCGACGGCGGACCGACGTAAAGGATGCGATCGATCCTGCCCGGTCGGAGCAGGGCAGAGTCCTGATGGCGTCGCAAGCAGCATGATCAGCGACGAGGATCCCTGAGAGGGTCAGAAACAGAGCCAGAAATCGCGAACGCACGATGACGTCTGGCCGATTCGTCGCCGCCACGACGGTGACGCCGACGAGCTCCTCAACGCCGTCCATCTCGTTCAGGATCGACGTCAGGATGCCGCTCGTGTGCGACGACTCGCCATCCTCGCGCGACGTGCCGAGGGCGTCGATCTCGTCCTGTGCGTGCCAACCGGGCATGAAAGCGAGACAGGCGTCAGTCGGCAGGCACGGGGGCGAAGCAGGCCGACGGCAAGGCGGTACTGACGAAGAAGATGATCGAGGGCGAGGCAGCGCGAGCCTTCTTGAAGACCTCGCGGACGGCGCGCTCAGACTCGCCGACGTACTTGTTCAGGAGCTGCACAGGAGACAGGTCCAAGAACCGATCAGCTGGCTGCTCTTTTCCTCGGGGAGGGTCGCAAGCAGCAACGAACCTCGGGGCCCTTGACGGCGAGGAAGTTGATGCCACTCTCGGTCGCGAGCGCCTTGGCCGTGAGGGTCTTTGAGCAACCGGGCGGGCCGTACAGCAGCACGCCTCGGGGCGGGCGGACGCCGAGCCGCTCAAACGTCGAGCGGTAGCGCAAGGGCCACTCGACGCACTCCTTGAGCTTCTGCTTGACGTCCTCCTGCCCGCCGATGTCGGACCATTTAGTCGTGGGCGGCTCGAGGAAGACTTCACGCATGGCTGACGGTCGGACCAGCGGCAAGGCCTTGAGCAGGTCGTCGGCCGAGATGGCGAGCGGCGCGGTCGAGGAGGGCTTGGCGATGTGAGCTTGGATCGCGAGCGTGCCCGCCTCGCGGATAAGAGAAGACAGGTCGGCACCAACGTAGCCGTGCGTCTGGGATGAGATGAGAGTCAGAGCGGTCTCGTCGAGCGAGTGTGGGACCGGGGAGAGAAGCGTCTGGAGGATCGAGTGTCGGGCGGCCGCGTCGGGAACGCCTGCGAGTAGGGAGTGAAGGGAACGAGAACGTCAGGATTCCTTCTCAAGAGCCTGACTAGAAGGGGAGACAAACGGACCGATTTCGATCTCCTTGTCGAAACGTCCTGGTCGACGGAGCGCCGGGTCAATGGCGTTGGGCCGGTTGGTCGCGCCGATGACGACGACGCGGTCGCCGGCGCTGCCCATGCCGTCCATCAGCGTCAGCAGCTGGCTGACGACCCTCCGCTCGACCTCGCCCCCTTCCCCACCATCCCTCCGCGGGCAGAGCGCGTCAATCTCGTCGAGCACGAGCACGCAAGGGCTCCTCCGCTTGGCCTCGTCCCACACGGCTCTGAGGCGCTCCTCCGACTCGCCGTGGAACGCGCCCGACAGCTCAGGCCCGTTGACGACAATGCACGAGCAGCCTGGGGTCGAGTTGGCGATCGCGCGGGATAGGGCCGTCTTGCCGGTGCCTGGCGGACCGTGCAGCAGGATTCCCCGCGGCGGGGGGAGCGACAGCGTCGCGAACAGCTCGGGGTGCTGCAACGGCAGGTCGATCAACTGGCGGACGAGCGCGACCTGGGAAGACAGCCCGCCAATCGTAGCATAGTTGGACGAGGGCAACGTCGAGGGCGGGTAGACGTTGATGAACGAAGGCAGGGCAGAGGACGACGAGCCGGCGGGCGTCTGCGAGGTGGGTGACAGAGCGACGGGCGTCAGGTAACCTGCGCAGCGAGCAGGGCCGCGGTTCTGAAGAGCAGCACTCACCGGGTCGCTATCGCCGGCAATCTTGCGCGACTCAGAGGCCTTGCCCGCACGCACAGCCTTCTTGACCTGCTCGGTCTCGAGCTGCATCGTCCAGCCGACGATCCACAGCTGGTCCGGCGAGCGCCTGCCAGCGCCATTGACGTCGAGCTTTTGAAGCTTGGTCGACAGTCCATCGACTTCCGACGTGGGCGGTCTGACGGGCTCCCCGTCAACCTCCTCGAGCTTGAACGTCCGAGTCGAGTCTGGAAGCTCGACGCATATTGTCGTCGCGGGCGTCAGGTAGCGCAAGTCGACTGGTAAGGTCGCCGGAGGCAGCGAAAGAGGGGGGGGGGGGGTTCAGCCAGACGCTGCGAGTGTCGAGCGTCGCGCCACAGAGTTTAGAGACGCACCGAGCGCCTGCTTCAGGCAGATCTCAACCCACTCGTCCTCGCGTTTCGGCTCTGCTTCGTCCTCGTCATCCGACTCGGGCGAGGCGACCTCGACGAGTTTGACAGCCTTGGCCTCCTTGGGCGAGAGCTTGGCCGCGTTGACCTTGCGGACGTCGATCTTGGGCGAGGGCGCAGAAGTCGACGAGCCATCCTCGAGGGGTAGGGCCATGTTGAGGCTGGCATAGTGGGACGGGCTGAGCAGGCCGACTGTCGAGGGGCCGCGGGTCCACGGGGCAGGGGACGAGGGCTGTCAGACTAGGAGCGGGCTTCAAGTCGGGGGGGAAGGTGGCTCTCGACGGACCTGTGCTGGGAATAGTGCTGGAGGGCCAGGCCTGAAGGAAGAGGTACGACTGTACCGTTCGACAGAGGGAGCAAGGTCAGCAGTCATTCCTCGAGATGCCCGCCGGACCAGAGCGAGGAAGCAAGGGGGGGGGGACGCTCTTGCTGCGAGCCTTGGACCGACACGCGGACGAGGTCGCCGGCGATGATGCCCTCGGCCTTGAGGTCTTCGGCCGAGATGAAGATCTTGCGCGCACGGCTGCCGGAAGAGCCCTCCGAGTCAAGCGGTTCCAGGATCATGGCGAGGGAGGTGGGGAGAGAGCGTTCGCGGTCAAAGTTGGGGAGGAGGCAAAGAGCTGCGAGGTGGCGGCTCGTCGGCGTCGGGGGGAGGAAGGACAGAGCGCTGCTGGCTGGCGGCGGCTGGCGCGAAGAGCCGCTTTCGGCCTGACTCCTTTGCCCCACTCACATCGCAGGCACGTTCAAGCGGGACGGGAACTCGTCAGCCCGGACTCAGGTCGTCAGGACGTGCTGCTTCATGTGGGCGGGTCGGCTGAGTTGTCGGCGCCTGGCCTGCGAGGGCCGGCCGGCTGCGGACCTGGCTCTGGCAGGCGGCGATCAGGAGCGCGCGTTTCGGAGTTTGAAAGTGTCCCGAAGCTCAAGCGCGCGCGCGCGCCTTGCCTTGATGCCCTTGTGCCTCTGCTGCCCTGCACCCATCTCTGTCACTACCCCCAGCCAGTCTGACGCCCAAGTTCAAGCCTTCGCTGCCTGTTGTTCGCGTCTTTCCGGAGAAGACTCACGGTCAGCACGTCGCCCCCCGAGGCCATCGCTCGAAGACGCCGTCGCCCTCCGAAGCGCCGCCGACACGACTTCAAAGGCCCAAGCTCGCGCACGACCTCCTCGCCAGAAAGACAACGTCCGCTCCTTCGTAACCCTCACTCGTCACCTGCGGCCTCCCCTATCGATCAGCCGACCAGATCTCTCGCTATTGCATCAGGTACGCCTTCCATGGTCCCTCACCCGTCCGAAGGGAACCTATCGTGGGCTCGAGCGCTGAGGACTGACCCCCTCGCTCGCTCGCCTGCGCCTCCTGTCCATCCATCATAGGCGCCGCCGCCTCTGAGCCCTCTGTCAATCCCTCGAGCGACAGTCGTCCTTTCTCTCTCCTGGCCCGGCCACTCCACGCTTCCCTCGCTCTTCCACCTTCCACCCTTCAATGTCGTACGCCAGCCTCACGCCGTCGCGCGCGGCGCCCGCGCCCCCAATGTCGCGCCAGGGGTCGGCTTCGTCGTCCATCGTTCACCAGACGCATCAGTACGGCTCGCGCAACGCCTCGTCCTCGCACTCGCTCATCTCGCTCCAGCAGGCGTCGCGGCAGAACGGCGGGGGCAACGTCGGTCGAGCAGGCCCATCGGGTTCGGGCGGCGGCACAAGGAGCGGCACCGTCAGCGTCAAGGACAACTTCCTGCTGTGGACCAAGCGGTGGATGGTGCTCGATGACGAGATGCTGAGCTTCCGCAAGTCGGAGGTGCGTCGCGCTTGCTGCTGCTGCTGCTGCGGTCGCCCTGTATGCGCTGCCTTTCGCTTGCTGATGACCCTTTGTGTCCCCCTCCCTTTCCCGCGGCCCGCAGAACGCGACGACGTCGACGGCAATCGTGCCGATGCCAGATGTGCAGAACGTGCAGCGCACCGACATCCGGCCCTACGCGATCGAGCTCGTGACCAAGGAGCGGACATGGCTGATCGCGCTCAAATCGGACGAAGAGCTCTACGGCTGGATGGACGACATCTACAGTCGGAGCCCGCTCGGCGTGAGCATGCCGACTGACTTTGTGCACAAGGTTCACGTCGGCTTCGATCCGATCAGCGGCGCTTTCACAGTTCGTCTGCCCCTTGGTCTTCTCTCCCTCCGCGCCCGCGCGCTTTTGCGCTCTTCATGCTGACGTGCGCTCTCATTACATCCTTGCCGCCGTTCCTCAGGGCCTGCCCGACCAGTGGACGCGGCTCCTGACGTCGTCGGCCATCACCAAGGAGGACTACGCCAAGAACCCCCAGGCGGTGCTCGACGTCCTCGAGTTCTACACCGACCTTCACAAGCGCGGTGACGACCCGTTCGACAACGGGCTGCCGACGCAGAAGCTCACATCGTCCGGCGCGGCCGTCGTCCCGTCCAAGCCCAAGCCGTACGTCGTCGACGGGCCGAGCGCGACGCCGCCCGCCGCACGGTTCGGCGGGACGGGCCTCGCGGGCGCCCAGCCGTTAGCGCCGCAGCAATTCCAGCCTTCAGGCCCGCCGAGGCCGGCCCCTCCTCCGCCTGGCGCTGGCGCCGGCGCCGGCAGCATGAACTTCAAGGACGTCCGCGCGGCCGTGCCGAGCGCGACGAGCTCTGGCTCGAGCTTTGCGACGTCCCGACCCAAGCCGCCCGTGCGCACCTCTTTCTATTCTGCGCAAAACTGTCCTCGCGTGCTGACGTGTCGCATGTCCACGCTCTGGTGATCCAGACGCCCAAGGCCTCGCCACCAGCCCCTCAGGCGACCAGGCCACCCCCGCCTGAGCCATCGTCGTCCTCTTCCTCTGTGCCTCAGCGCCAACAACCCCCGCAGAATGGCAGCAGGCCGGCTCCGCCTCCGCCTTCGTCCGCCGCCACGTCGTCAACGACGCTCGTCAACCCTGCGCCGGCCAAACCGGCCGCGCAGCAGGCCGCCGTGCCCGAGCGGCGCATCAGCACGCTCAACGAGGCGCAGATCATGGAAAAGCTGCGGTCGGTCGTCAGCAAGAGCGATCCGTCGCTCGAGTACGCCAAGATCAAGAAGATCGGTCAGGGGTACGTGTCGCCTCGCATTTCCTTTCCCTCACTGAAGGGCGTGACTGTTACTGACCGTCAATTGCGCCTCTCCGTCTCTAACGACCGACAGCGCGTCCGGCATGGTGTTCCTCGCAAAGTCGCTCGCATCGGGCTCCAAAGTCGCGATCAAGCAGATGGACCTCGCCCAACAGCCGCGCAAGGAGCTCATCGTCAACGAGATCGTCGTCATGAAGGAGTCGTCGCACCCCAACGTCGTCAATTTCCTCGACGCGTTCCTCATCAAGGGCAACGAGCTCTGGGTCGTCATGGAGTTCATGGAGGGCGGCGCGCTGACCGACATCATCGAGAACAACAAGCTGGCCGAGGACCAGATCGCCAGCATCTGCCTCGAGGTGCGTCCTCTCCTTGCTCTCTGGCTTGATGTCGCTCGCGCGCTTGGAATTGACGCTCCCCGTCTGCCCTCATTTCCCCTCACGCTCGTCTCTGCATGCGCAGACCTGCATGGGCCTGAACCACCTTCATCAGCGGTCGATCATCCACCGCGACATCAAGAGCGACAACGTCCTGCTCAACAGCGCCGGCGAGGTCAAGATCAGTGCGTCCCTTCCGGCCCTGTTCTCCTTCCTCCCTTTGTTGCTGTCGGCCTCTGACCCCTCCCGCACCCACTTGCTTCTGCAGCCGACTTTGGCTTCTGCGCCAAGCTGTCGGCCGACAAGTCGAAGCGGGCGACGATGGTCGGCACGCCATACTGGATGGCGCCCGAGGTCGTCAAGCAGAAGGAGTATGGGCCCAAGGTTGACATCTGGTCGCTCGGCATCATGGCGATCGAGATGATTGAGAACGAGCCGCCGTACCTCGACGAGGAGCCGCTCAAGGCGCTCTACCTGATCGCTACCAACGGCACGCCGTCGCTCAAGAGCCCCGAGGCGCTGAGTGAGGCACTCAAGAGCTTCCTCGCCATCTGTCTTTGTGTCGACGTGCGCTCGCGTGCGACCGCGGCAGAGCTGCTCGACGTGCGTGACGTCCAGCTGGTTCCTCTTCGACTGCCAGCACAGCACTGACACCCCAATCCCTTCTCCCGGCCTCGCCTCCCTCACAGCACGAGTTCCTCGCCATGGCCTGCGATCACTCCGCCCTCGCCCCGCTCCTGCAGTTCAAGAAGGACTGAGCGCTTCTGTGCCTCTGTCTCTCCCTCCTCACGAACACCTCGTCACCCCTCGCATCCGTTTCGCTGCCCGCCGCTTTTCGGCCTCTGCTTTCGCACCCTTCCCACTGTCACGCGCCTCTGTATCAAGTACCTGCCCCACACACTTTCCTCCCTTCCTTTCCCGATCTGACTTCCCACCCGACCCCCTATCCCCTTCCTCGCTCTTGCGCTCTTCCTTTGCCCCCGCCCGTATGAGATAACGAACTGGAATCGCCAAAAAAATAGCCATCGGCCATGCTGATCGTCTCCAAGTCGAAGTGCAAGCGTGCGAGGCCCTACTAGGAATCCGTGGCCGAGATGATGCGCGCGTACATGCGCTGGGCGTCTGCGAAGCGCGAGTAGCGCAACGCAAAGCCGGCCAGCTCCATCGTCACGTCCTCGCTCGGCCGGAGGACCTTGGCGTCTAGCAGGGCGGCAGTAAAGAGGGTCATCTGCGAATCGAAAAAAATTGGACTGGTCAGATTTGCATGGCGTTGACAAACGCCTCGGCCAGGCAGGGAAACGCACGATGCGAATCAGTCGCGCGACCGCCTCGCCCTCGTCCGCCGAGCCTGCGAGCGAGTCGATGTGGGCGACGAAGCGGGCAGCGTAGACGCCGAGCGCCTCTTGTTTGACTAGCGTAACCAACAGGCCGCCGGCCGCCTCGCCCTCGCCGCACAGCAGCCGCGTCAAGATGTCGAGGCCCGAGAGGCCGAGGTCCATGCCGGCGAGAGCAGATGCGTACGACCTCAGGTCGACGACGTCGGGTAGCGAGCCGGCGGCGCCAAAAGTCACGCGCATGATGGCCAGTGCGACGTCGGCGTTGTTGCGGGCGAAAGCGGGCATGTCACCCGGCAGAAGGAGACCGGGGACGAGGCGATCGATGCCGGGCAAGGCAGTAAGCATGGACTGCAACATGCGAGCGGTCAGCGATCCCGCGCATGTCGTGGAAAGAGATGGGAGGCGAGAGAAACAATGCACAGCTTGTTCAGAGGAGCTCAAGGGCGCCAGAATAGCCTTGCCGAGGCATCGAACAATCTGGTCCAGAGGGAGGATGCCCTCGGAGAGACTGGCCAAGTGGCAGAGATGGAGCGTCAGCGCGACCTGGCACGTCCCTTGTGAATGCTACCACACAAGTGAGGGAAGAGAGAGCGCACTCATCGGGATCCTCGATGACAACAACGGGCGCGCCAGCCCCTAGTGGGAAGGCTTCGCCGACAGGGAGGGAGAACGGGACGAGATCCTCGACTGTGAAGGCGGACAGCTGAAGTTGATAAGATGTTGGGAGTGAAGGAGATGCGGACCTCAGCGAGCCAGTCAAAGGCAGCGCAGCCGGGGATCGGGGAGGGTCGCGCACCAGGTGGCCCAATCCGCACAGGATGTACAAGACGGCCGAATTGAGCGCCTGAGAGTCGGGGTGAGGCGACTGCGAGTATCGACGATTATGATGCAGCGGATAGGGAAAGCGTCAGTAACGATGGGCGCATCACATGAAAGCGAAGGAGGGCGAGGCGCACCCATTTCGTCCGGACGAGCGCCGTCTCGTAAGTCGCGCGGAACGGGTCTAGCCGCAGCGGGTACTCCGCGTAGAGACTCGAGATCGCAAAGAGCCCGACGAGGCGCTGGGTCTCCTGCAGTGCGTCCAGGCAAAGATGTCCGCCGTCAGAGAGAAAGCTTGCTCCATACCTGCGGACGACTGGGGACAGCGAGCAGGTGGAGAGACTGACCGTGGTCTGAGGACTCGACAGCAGCGGGAGGACAACCTCCAGCACGAGGCCGAAGGAGCTCCGTTGGGAGCGTCCCGCCAGGACCCGCAGCTCGAGCGCTGCCGCGCCGAGAGTATCTTCGGTCTGAAGGATCTCATCGACGAGCTTCGTGAGGTCAGCCGGGAGCGAACCGGAGACCATCAGCAGCGGCGTGCTGGGGCAGGCGACTGCGGTGAAGCTTGTCGACCGGTCTCGCTGGCTCGGACGTCAAAAGGGTCGCACGGCGTCCTGGAAAGTGAGTGGACAGACCACACCGCAGACAGTCAGCAGAGGAAGGGCTCAAAAGGAGCATCTGCCCTCGAAGGAGAGCACTGACAGCCGGAGAGCGGGCCTGCACCGAAAAGGGCTCGGCGAAGAGCGAGCCCGAGCGAGGTAGGTGGCAGACAGGTGGCCTGTAGACGAGGTGGGGACCAGGCTTGCCTTGAACGTGCGTCGGGCGACACAGAGAGTCTGCCTTAGCTGAGGAGGGAGCAGATCGAGCTCCCTAGGTGGTATGTGTGAACGGGTGAGAGGCGAGATGGTGGGTGCCGAGAGAGCGTGAGGAGGTCGATCAGATCGTCCAGCTCGCTCGCGCTGCGTCGTCGACTCCGACGAACAGCAATTGCCTGCCCCACCCTCCTAACCCTTCGACCGCCAGCTGCGGCAGCGACCTCTTCCGCCGAGCGGACTGGTCTTTGTTGTCAAGAGCAAAGATCATGGAGAACAGCCGCGCTGGCGTTACGTCTGAGCCTCCCCGTCTCGGCCGACCACGTGGACCGAGAACCCCCCCCTTCTCCACTTGACGCGCTACTGGCCCACGCTCGACGCTCACTGCGGTGTCTTTGCCGCGTCCCATTTGATCCGGTCCGCCTTGAGCTCGGCATGGCCAATCTATATGTCGAGGGACAGAGAGTTGCGGCAAAAGCGTCAGCGGCGATCTCTGGGGCAAGAGGGGGAGCAGCACAGCGCATTGACGCGCCTTCTCGAGCTTGCCGTCGAATGCTCCGGCGCGGTACTGCGAGACAATGCGCTCCAAGAGCTCTGACGTCGAAATCCCCGGTGTGCGCCGCGTGGGTAAGAAGCGACCTGCGAGGGAAACACAGGATCAGTGTCAGTCGAGGCTGCTTGAAGAGAGCGAGAGAAGCACCGCGAAAGCGCACCTTGCTTCTTGACGAAGGCGTAGACGTCCTCCTTGCCGGCGCTCGTGTAGGGCTCCTCGTCGTGCGCGATGTAGTCGATCTCGTAGCGGTCGATGAACTCTTGCGTCACCTCCCACGGGGCGTCTGGCACGACCTCGTCGACCCATCGGCAGTGCTTGACCGACGCGCAGCGTTCAGCGTGGCTCATGGCTGGCAGCGACTTGTGCTCGCGGCAGAGCTCGTCCGAGCAGACACCGATCAGCAGGTGGACTGATGGGAACGACAGTTTAGCCTGACGCATCTGAAGGGCGTGGCTGCGCAGTCGGTCGACGAGGGTGAAAGAAGACCAGCTGTCAGTCGACCAGGTCTCGCCAAGCGATGTGCTTCGAGCCGAGGGGAACACACCCAAAGTGGCAGAGATCGTAGACGCCTGATCGTGAAACGAGCGCATTGACAACGCAAGTCAGTACGTGAAAGTGCAAGTGGAGAGGGCACAGCGATCCGCGCATTCACCGTCGGCGTAGATCCTGACCGGCCGGTCGGTCGCCGGAGGGTTGACTTTGAAGTCTCGCTTCGGCCAGCCGGGCTCGGGCACGCCATCGAGTGCCCGCTGAACGAATGCTCGGATGTCCTCCTGCGGCAGCTCGACAATGGGCGGCACGTCAAACCCCGACGCAGTGGGGCTGACGGTCGACTCGTCCCCCGGCGCGCCGTGGTTGTCGCGCGCGACGGCAGAGGAGAGCGACGAGCTCGCGCCGTGACGAGCGGTAGACGCAGGTCCGTCGTAGCCTGTCGTCGAGGCACCCGACGACTCTGCAGACAGCCAGGAGGGCAGTCAGCGATTGCAGTGCTTGCAGGCAGCGCGCGCATACCCGGGGCACGCACCAATGTCGCCGTCATAGATGGACGATTCTCGGGCGATGGCTTGGTTCGCGCGGCCCACGGCCGGAGCCTTGGCTGAGCGGAAGTGGCTGGACCTCGAGATACCGTCGCTCTGCAAGCTCGAAGAGGCTGTGGGGGGACCAGTCGAGTCGTCGTTGTCTACTCAGACAGTTTAGGTTCGTGGGGATCGTTAGGAAAGGCGAGGCATGTGAGTGGTGGGGGGATACGTCAGAGCTCGAGCTCAGCTAGGCAAGTGCAATGAAGAGACTAGCAGCAAGCGGACGAACCTTCTTCGCTGGCATCCCTCGAAGAAGGCTGGTCTGGACCGCGCCTCCAGCGCTGCTGTTTGGTGGGTCCCTGGCTCGAACTCATATCGTTGGGTGGGTGGGCGGTGACGGTGTGGTGTGGTCGGAGCGGCGGAAGGAGGAAGGGACGGGCGATCCGGAGGGTCTAGCGGCGACGGTGAGTGGTCGAGCGAGGCGAGAGGGGTCGCTAGG
>MVAK01000195.1:0-19621 GCA_014825535.1 Cystofilobasidium bisporidii
GGGACGGGGTCGTCGGACGCGAGGCGGGCGACATGAACGGGTCCGACTGGGAGAAACGGCGGTTGGGGCCGAGCGACGACGCCGTGTGCGACTTGCTGTAGCCGCCGTAAAGCGGGGCTTGGGAGCTGAGCGACGGCAGCATTGCGTCGGCCCGCGAGTACCGCGAGGTCTTTGGGAGGGCGAACGCCGACTGCTTCTCGCGCACGTTCGGGCGGTACCGACCCGGCGCAGGCTGGTAGATGTCGTTAGTCCAGTCCTCGATGGCGGCGATCCGGGCGTTGCGCTGGGCAGATGTCTCGCCCTCAAAGTCGCCGAGCTTGCGCGAGAGGAACCAGCCAAAGAAGACGGCGAGCGCAAACTTGAGGCCGACCATGCCAAGGATGACGATGAGCTGATGAGAGCGAGGAGAAACAGACAAGTCCTGGTCAGCTGGCTCCTGACCGCAGAGAAGGGCAAGTTGCAGCAAAGCGAGAAAGCGCGCCGAGGCTCACCGAGGCGTAGAGCACGACCTGCGAGGCCAGGCAGCCGATCGTCAGACTGTCGATCGACCCGATGGCGATGATCTCGGACAGGCAGCGCATCTCATGCTCGTGGCCGGTGCGCATGGCATACATGGCTGACCATGATGGAAGAGGGGCGAGTGAGGGCGATCAGCAAGTGCGCGCCTCCGAGAGCGAGGGACGAAAGGATGAGGAGTAAGGGCGGAGGGGAAGAACGAACTCAAATCGAGCCCGCGGAACGAGTCGTTGCCCTTGAGCTCGTCGAAGAACGCCGGCCACTGAACCTGCGAGTCCTGCAGCCAGTTGAGGAGCGACAGGTCGAGGACCGAGCTAAGTCAAGAAAAAAGGCAAAGGGGGGGGGGGGACGCCAGTCAGTCATCGAGCAAGGGGAGCAAAAGACAAGGTCGAAGGGGCGGCGGAGAAACGAGCGACGCACTCCTGGTAGACGACGAGGTCTCGCGCGGGGTCGTGCACGTCGTCCCACGTGTAGTAGATGCTGCCCGACTTGGGCAGGTCTTTGTAGTCCTGCCTGGCCTCGTTGGACGTGTGGCACATGTACGAGCTCGTCGAGTTGGTCGCGTCGACGGTCGAGCTGGCGTTCTGGCTGCGGAGGTTGCAGGGGAAGTACCAGGCGAGGCGGCCCTCCGAGTCGTTTGGGACGGCGCTGTCGTCCGTCGCCGTGATGAGGCCGAGGCACTCGCGGTTGACATCTTGGAACAGGAACGAGGCGTCCATCCCGGCTGCGTCCCACGGGTCGACGTACAGCGGGTTCTGCGAGCCGTTGAAGACGCCGACGGCCGGGTGCTCCCATGTCGAGAGGTCGTACGTGTAGCCGTTGATGATGAGCGAGCCGGTCGAGACGCTGCCGCCGTGGAACCGGTTGCCAGGCGAGCCGCAAACGGTCTGAGTGAAACCGAACGTGAGGAAGCCGACGACTGGGTTCGAAGGCAAGGCAAGATGCGGATGGAGAAGAGGGGCGGGTTCAGAGCGTGTCAGAGAGGAGAGGGGGAGAGCGTCGGTCACGCGGATGCGCGGGCAGCCTGGTAGGAGCGGACGCACAGGCCATGAGGAGCAGGATGATTGACAGCAGGCCCATCTTTTCGCGCCACGCGCGCTGGGCTTCTGGCGTGCGCTTGCCTGCGTGGGAGGTTGCAGAGGAAGCAGAAGGATGGGGTTGAGAGTCAGCCTCTTCTTGAGGACCTCAGAGGGCACTACAGGAGAGACGAAGCCAGAGGCAGAGGGACCGCACCGAAAACGCCGCGCAGGACGAAGCCCGGCATAAGGCACGTCAGTAGCCAGCAGTAGATCATCCAGCCGCCAACGGGTCCGGGTGCGATATGGCTCCAGAACCCGCCCTGCTTCCCATCGGTCGCCGGTGGAAGGTCCTGCTCTCCTGCCGCTCGGCGCTGACTCCTCGACCGCGCGTGGGGTGACGAGCCCGACCCGCCGGCGTTCTTGCGCCGGAGCGTGTTGCCCCGCTTGAACAGGGCGAGACCCGACTCGTTCGGCGAGCTGTAGTCCTCGTCCCGGGCGAGAATCGACTTGCCTCGCCTGAGCTGGGGCGGGACGGACGTTGAGGTGGAAGAGGAGGGGATGGGCGGCGGGCCAGGCCGCGGGTGGCGGGCGTCTTGCGTGTACATGCTGCTGCTGCTGCTGCTGCTAGCTGTGCTTCCAGGCGGATTGGGCGATGGGCGGCGCCCTGGGGGCTGAGGGAAGGCTGGGGAGCGAGGTCCGTCCCGAGACCGAGCTTGGCTTCTTGCAAGGAGAGAAGAGGAGACCGGGGAGCGAGAAAGGAGGAAGGGGAAGGGGATGGCTGTATGCGGGTCGTGCAGGCGCAAGGAGGAGCGAGAAACCAAAGAGGGCGAGGGATCGGACGGGCGCGCGCCTCCCTCAATTGACGTCCCGCCGAGCGGCTGCGCGCCCTCGCCTGATTGGCTGCACCCGGTCAACACGACATGTAACAGCTGAAGGCGGGCGACCTTTGACGGTCGACACCATCAGAGAGGAGAAGGGACGCGTCCGACAGGCCACTGGTTGAGATGACTGCTTCTCGACCAGCGTCGTGAAAAGACGTACGGGGCCTGCGAGAGGGCAGGCATTCCAGGCGGCAGCTCATACAGATCTGCAGGACAGGCCTGGTGACGCGCCGGAATAATCGACGGGCCGGACGGTGTCAACTGGACCACGACGACTTCGCCAGCAAGCCTGCGTGGCACGGCTTAGCGGCCTGTATACTGACGCCTCGCCCAGCACGCTGACCGACCGAGTCGCACAGGCCATGCATGGCGCTCGTCCGTCCTCGCTCGCGAATGCAGCGAGACATCTGTGGCCTGCGCGCGCGTCGTCATCAGCTAGTCGTCCTGCGCTGCGACCCCCCCTGTGTCTGCGCCGAATGATCCCCCCCCCCCCCTATCGATTCTCTCTCTCCCCTATCCTCCCTCCATCCCCTCACCGACCTGCCATCGACGACCATGTCAACTCCACGCCCTCCTGTCCTCCCGTCCCCTAACCTGATCAACCCTGGTCCACCACCACCCCACATCCCTCAGCCCGACCGGTCGACCCCTGTCTCTCACCCTAACCTGCCGCAACCGCCGACGACGCATAGGGAGGCGCCGTCGACGCCCTCTTTGACCCGCCCGCCCACGCCTCGAGCTCCCCCACTTCCACCTAATCCTCCCACCAACGCCATTCTTCCGCACGCTCGGGAGACAGACCGCAATGCCCCGCCACCGCTCAAGCTTAGTTGCGTCTCCCTGACTCTCCCTCCCACTCTCGTGCGCCCCAAGCTCAAACCCTGACCGAACCACCTACCTGCACCCTCCCTTTTGTCCCTCCTGCGATCCCTTCCTGGTTTACGCATCAGTCGACTTCCCAATCCGATCCACCCCTCCCAGGTCAAAAGCGCACAAACGGCACCACTCGACCTCCACCGTTCGCCCTTCGTCGTCGCACGCCGACCGGGCGCACAGTCGCCCTCAGATGGCGAGGGACGACGGAAGCGTGGCCCATCCTGCCTCGCAGGTGGGCGACCGGAGACGCTCTGGTCGACCTGAGCCCAGCAGCAGCAACCCAAGCGGTGGCGGGGGGTTTCTAGGGACCGTCAAAGGCTTGCTTGGGCTCGGACCCGGACGGCCGGAAGCGCCACCTCTCGAAGCTCGTGCTCAACCTTACCTTGCCCACAAGTCGGGCCGTATGAGGCGGCGAGGTGGGGAGCGGGCTGATGAGGGTCCGCTGGGATGGGTGGGGGACGAGCGCTGGGAGTGGGAGGGGTGGGGAGGGAGGATGGGAGGCAGGGAGGACGACGTCTACTGGGCCCGGAATGGGAGAGGGGCAGGCGGATGGGAAGGTCCACTCCCTTGGCGGGCGTTCGTGCGTTCCTCTCCTTGCTTCCCCCTTCCTTCGCAGAAGATACCCTTCCCAATTCACTTCCTTCGTGTTCACTGACGGTCGTCCGAACCCCGCCTGCCCGCCGACCCAACGCAGCACCCGGTGCACCCCTCGGCCTCCCGCTTCTACCCTCGCCCACCTTACTCAGACCTCTACGACGCCCGATCACTCCCCGTCCTCCGCCGGTCAAAGTCGTCAGTGTCGTCCGCCTTTCCGGCCGACCAAAGGAAGCAGGACCAGCCGCCCTCCTCGTCAGCCCGACGACGTGCGGCTCGGGCAAGCTCTCGACCTCGGCTAGGCCCTTCCGACGACGACCACCGAGCCGACCGTCATCGCCCCGCGGACGAGCGCGCTCGAACCCGAAGCAAGAGCAGAAGCCGGCGGCGACGCGAGGTCGGCCTGCACGTCCCTGGGGAGAACGAGACCGTCTACCCGGGGGACAGCAGCGTCGTCGGCGATGCCTTTGACGACGAGGACACGTCCATAGGCGACGGCTGGACGGACGCCTATGACACCGACGGTCGACGTCGTCCAAGTCGGAGAAGGTCGACCCAGCTGCCTCCCGCGGACGAGATTGAGCGGCTGCGCCGCCGCCGTCAGCAGTTCGCCACCTCCGATGACGGCCTGCGCAGGGGCAGCAGCGGGCGCTGGACCCCGTCGTTAGCGGGCATCCTGAGGGAGCGGCCGACGGTTGACTTTCCGGCGGACAGACGGCCTCACGTCGAGCCTCCCCGTCGGGTCCCTCTCTCCCATTCCACGTCGGCTGCCTTCCAGAGAAGCACCCCGATCCCTCCGCATCCTCCTCCTCTCTTGCCAGGCGCAAACGGGGACGACCGCCGTCCATGCCCCTCCTCGGCAAGGTCGGCCCCGTCGCGCCCGTCCGACCCATTCGCGATCGACGACTTGCGCGAGGCCCTCCCTCTGCCGACGCTCGACCGACCGTCAGCGCACGCCTCCGCGCGGGCCGCTCACGAGTTCGGGAGGCAGTACTCGCCGTTCGACGGACCGAGGACGCGTCAAAATCACTCGAATTTTCACCCGCCGGCGCTGCCGCCTCGACCCTTGACGCGTGGCGACTATGTTCATTCGTGGTCCGACGACGAGTACGAGCACGAGTATGGCGACGACGACGACGACTTCGTCGAAGAGGGACTTCACAGCCACGCCCCGTACCCCTCACTACCCAGCGCCAGCCAGCGATGGACGACTGGTCCAAGGGCGAGCGCGGTCGACCCGAACGTCGGGCGCAGAGACAGCCGGTGGCATCAGAGACAGCAATTATTCGGCGGGTTCGACGTTCCTGACCCTGGCTTGCGGCTGTGGCGGGAAGCCCATGAGGACGAGCGGTGGGAGAGGCCACCGAGCGGGCGGGACGCGTCGACCTTTCGCGCCCGGCAGAACGAGGCCTTCATTGACGACTTCGGGCGCTACGACCGGCACGACGTCGTCGACGGTCGGTGGCTCGATCGCTCGCGCCGGTCGCGGTACGACGAGCACGAGATCGTCGACGGCGACCACTATGCGCGCAGCAGCGGACGAGGTCGTAGAGGGTTCCACGACGAGGATGACGAAGACCTGCGGGGGGCGATTAGGTACCCCCGCGGTCCGGCCAGCGGCTGGTAGGGGAGATGTGGCCGTCAGGAAGCAGCCGGTGGTAAAGGAACGGATGCGCATGATTCCCCTCCTAGCCTTCCGCTCGCTCTCGCCCCTTGCGACTATCGGCGTGGCGAAAGTCATTTTAGGTCTGCTCTAAGCCACTGCCCACTCTCCCACATACAAACGAAGAAAAAATCCGTCTTCCTACCCTGCCTGCTCCCATCGTCCTCACCCTGATCAGACGCGCGACCGCAGGCCACTGCCGACGTAGCCGACCTGGACGACCTCGTCGACCTTGCAGATGGACCCTTGGAACTCTGGCAGATAGGCCGCCTGCGAGAAGCTGCTCGTGACCGAGGGCGAGCCGCGGTAGATGGGCGTGAGCGAGCCGGCGCAAATGGCAAATTCGGTGAAGTGGTCGTAGGCCGTCTGGAGGGCGTCCTGCGGGTTGCGATCACCCTGCGAGATCACGGTCCGGGCCTGGGAAGGTGTGAAATGTAGGCAACACGCGCGTCAGTTTCCTCCGCTCAAGATATTCGGATGATGCGCGGGAAGGCAGCGTGACGCACATTCTGGATGCTCTTGGCGTCGCTGGGGTTGAGCGCGAGCAGCCGCCGGGCAAAGACCGAGGCCGTCGCATAGTTTTGCGCCTTGGACCAGACACCCATCTGCGAGGACCAAGAAGCCAGACAGGGTGGTATATGATCAGCGAGCGGAGACGGTAGGGGTAAAGGATATTTGGAGGAATGTCGAGGCAACGCACCGCTGACCGCAGGGCGAGCTGCTGGTGGACCGGCTGGAGCTTGCATTGGGCAAAGTAGGCTGCCAGCTCAAGCTGCCGCTGCACGCTGTCGGGCTCCTCCGCCGCGAGCCGCCGACGCTCGAGCTCAATCGTCAGACCGAGGATGTACTCGCGGCTCGTGTCGATGACCTCGCGGAGCTGATTTGAGGCACGGTCAGAGCAGGGTCAGTGAGTGCCACCGCAGGACACAAGTAAGAAGAAGAACGCACGTCGCGCTCCTGAGCGTCCGTCTGGACGACGACGAGCATCGCCGTCTGGATGACCGTCTTGAACGTCGCGAGCGCATCCGCAATCTTGTTGCGCTTGACGAGGTTGTAGCCGTCCTGGACCTGGGCCTGGGCCGCCTGGAGCGTGAAGGCGATCGCGGGGAAGACCTCGTTCGTTGCCGTCGCGTTCGGGTTGCGTCGGACGTGCAACTGGATTGGCTCAAGCGAGGGGTTGCCCGAGACGTAGACGTGCGAGGCGCGGTATGCCGCGAGGAAGTAAGGCTTGAGGGGCGCAAAGTTAGTCGCACCGATCTGCCGGTTGAGGAGCTGCGGATAAGAAGGAGGGCAGGGTCAGTGCCGGGTCTGAGCAGAAGAGGCACACGAAATATGACGACGTACCGACATGGCCGTCTCGAATGATCCCGCGGCGACATGGTCAGCCGCTAGCGGCGAGTTGCGCACCCAGATGTCGCCTTCGCTCGTGCCCGGCGTCATGCCGTCCTCCGGGATGGCCTCCTCGACCTCATTCTCCTCGGCGACGTCGACCGGCGCCTCCGGGATGTCG
Source organism: Cystofilobasidium bisporidii (assembly GCA_014825535.1). Taxonomy (NCBI): domain Eukaryota; kingdom Fungi; phylum Basidiomycota; class Tremellomycetes; order Cystofilobasidiales; family Cystofilobasidiaceae; genus Cystofilobasidium; species Cystofilobasidium bisporidii. The sequence continues at coordinate 7,060 of MVAK01000195.1, forward strand.
ACGTCGATATCCCAGCCCTCGCCGTCGTCCTCATCGTCGTCGCCGCCGGGGCCATCCTCGACCGCGAGGGGGTTGTCGGCCCCCCAGGCGCTGAGCTCGGCCGCGCCCTGGTTCGAGGCCTCGCCGGCGGAAGCGCTCGCCGGCTCGGCCCCGCCGCTGTGGCCGTTGGCGAGCGCGCGAGCAAAGAAGGTGTCGCCGATCGGGCGGACCGGCCAGTCCTGCCGGAAGCTCGGGTTGACGGCTGGCGGCGGCGCGAGCTTGGACGACGACGCGAGAGCGCCGCCGAGCGGCGGAACCTCGTCCTCAGTCATGCCAGCCGCCTCGAGAATCGCCTGCACCTCGTCCTCAAGCCCAGCCGTCTTGGCGGCCCAGTATGCGAGCGGGTCCATGCCGACTTGCGACAGGACCGAGACGCGCTCCTTGGCGTCGCCGAGGTAGAGCGAGTTGTGGAAGCGCGCCATCTGGTCGCCGCGCTTGCCGGCGATGGCCTGCATCATGCGCAGCCGGTCGGTATTGCCAGTGACGAGGTACAGGAACGACAGCCGCTCGAGGTTCTTAGTCTTCTGGTAGGCGATCTCGACGACCTTGTGGCTGCCCTGCTTGAGCGCCTGGGCCGCGAGCCGCTTCCACACGTCCACCTTGTCGACCGAGCGCGCCATCTCAAGCGCAACCTCGAGGTTGCCGCACTCGATCGCGAGGTCGAACCGCGTGCTGGGGTCTTGGACGAAGTGGAGCGCAATCTCCGCGTAGCCCTTCTTCTGCAGGTAGGCGATGATCGACTGGCCGACGAGATTGCTCGTGCGAATGATCTGCAGCACCTCGTCATAAGCCTCCTTGGCGAGCGCGACCTTGAAGCGGTACTCGGTCGGGTCAATGTCGATTATGCGCGGCCGGCCGTTGCGGTCGATGCAGTGGACAGTGCGGCCCTTGATTCGGACGAGGTAGACGGGCTGATCGAGGGTCTTGATGATGCCGGTGTCGCCCGAGGGCAGCGCGTACTTGATGTGGTTGAGCGTCGTGTAGACCAGGATGCCCGAGTCGTCCCATGCGGCCGACTTGATCCGAATCGTCTCGTGGATCAGGCACGACTGCTCGAGCGACTTGTTGGCGATCGTGATGGCTGGCAGGGAGGGGGAGGGATGAGGGCGGGGGGAGGGTGATGTCAGTTGAAGGCGATGCTGCTGCCCCCAGAGGACAGAGAAGTACGCACTGTGCTTGCTGAGGAGCGCAACCATGTTGTTGTCGGTGCTCCAGACGACGTACTTGACGGCCGGCGTCGTGAGCTCGCCGAGGATCTTCTGCTGCTGCAGGTCGAAGAGCGCGACCGAGGTCGGGCACGAAAGGAGCACGCAGGCCGTGCCGCCGTAGAAAATGTCGTTGGTTTGGACCGGCACCTTGAGCGACTTGGTCGTGCTGAACGACAGGTCCTTGATCTCGACCGTCTGGGCCGCGCGCGAGAAGACGGCAAAGCGGTTGCGAGCGACGAACAGCATCGACGAGCCCTGGCCGCGCCGGGCGTCGGTCGTCGAGTCGCCGACGACGCCCTCCTGCGGCAGCCGGAAGAAGTCAAAGATACCGCCGTCTGAGCCCTCGTTGACGAGGATCGCCTTCTCGGCCGGGTTGTACGACAGCGTCAGCGGCGGCGAGTAGGCCGGCCCTAGCTTCTTGACGCTCATGACGCCGACGTCGGATCCGCTGACGAGGTCGTGCATGCGGACCGTCTTGTCGCGGACGTAGAAGAGCGTGTTCTGGTAGAGCGAGAAGGCCGGGCGCTCGCGCTCGAGCTTGAAGACGATGACACCGTTGTCGTGCGCGGCGGCAAACAGGTTGAGCTCCGGGTGGGCGATCAGGCTCCAGAAGCGATCGTGCTCGCGCCGGAACGTCTGTACCGGCGTCCGTTTGCCCATGTCCCAAATGCGGATCGTCTTGTCCTCGCCGGCCGACAAGATGAGTTCGTGGCGGGGGTGGAAGAGGCCGACGAGGACGTTGTTGAAGTGGCCGCGGCACGTGTCGACTTCCCAGGCCTTGGTATCGGACATGCGCCACAGCTTGATCTGCCGGTCGTCCGAGCACGACACGATGAGCGGCAGTGTTGGGTGGAATGACGCCCAGTTGACGCCGCGGTCGTGGCCCTCGAGCACGTACTTGACGACGGCGTCAGTGCTGCCAAAGAGGTCGGCCTGGCCGGCGTTGGCTCGCGCCATCTGCTCTTCGAACGACATCGGCTGGTGCGACATGTTCTTCTTGCGCAGGCCCGAGATATCCCACACGCGGACCGTGAGGTCCATCGAGGCCGAGACGACGAGGTCCTCCTTCGGGTGGAACTGGGCGCACATGATGTAGTGGTTGTGGCTCGTCAGGATGGCGATGCAGTTGCGCGACTGCCAGTTCCAGATGCGGATCGTCTGGTCGTCCGAGGCAGAGATGATCCACGGGTACTCGTGGTGGAAGAAGACGGTGCGGACGTAGTCGAGGTCTGACAGGGGAGGGAGATTATCGGGGTCAGCCCGAGCACAGCTCGTAGAGGAAGGCAAAGCAAGCAGTAATTCCGCGGACGCACGACCGTTGAGCGTGAACAAGCACTTGCGCGTCTTGTAGTTCCAGACTTTGATCTTGTAGTCGTCGCCGCCCGATGCAAAGATGGGCTGCGTTGGGTGGAAGCAGATGCCTCGGACGGGGCCTGCAGCGCGAGGCGAGCAGCAGGCAGGTGACGACGACAGACAGTCAGCATGACCGCGACGGGGGAGCAACATCTGAGGCAGCGACCGGACCCCAGCGGGAGCGACGAGCAAAGGACGACGGCTTGGAGGCCTAGAGGCAGCAGACGAGCAGGTCGAGCTGAGCTCGGTCGCCCGGGCGCGAGCTGCCCATCTTCGGCTGCCCTTCCAGCCGCTCGCGCCAAAGGCCACGCGGCCAGCAGCCTCCCGTCGCGCTTAGCGGCTGCAAAGGGAACCGGCGAAAACGTACCGTCATGCTCCTCGTAGCGGTCAACGAGCGTGCCCATTTGGTAGTTCCACAGCTGGATCGTGCCATTGTGCAACGAGGCTGCGAGCAAGGGCTGTTTTGGGTCTGGCGTTGTCACAGAGGGAGGGGAGCGAGGTTCAGCACGACCCCTCTTTCCGCGAGAAGGGAAGCTGCCTCGATGCAAGGAGCCCACTCACGGAAAGCGACTCCCTTGACTCGGGGAGACTTGGACTCGAACTGTTTGAGTGAGAGCAGGGGCGGGTCAGCTCGACCGGTCCAAGATCTCAGCCCAGAAGCGAGAGGCGCGGGCTCGGCAGCACGCCCCCCTTTCCCTTCCTTCTCCTCAGCTCCATCACGACCTCGAATCAACTCGGAAGGCAAAATGAGCTCTTCGTACGTACCTTGGTGAGCATCCGCATGCTGGGCAGGGCGCTTCGCGAGGTCCGCGGGGTCCGACGACGGGCGAAGGGGAGAGCGAGATGGGGGGGTCCGCGGGCGCAGGGAGGGTGAAGGAGCGGCTTTTGCGCAAGAGCCGAGGGGACGAGACTGTCCCGAGCGAGAGGGGAGCTGACGTCAGCTTCGAGCGCTGGCTCACAGACAAGGCTGGACGGGCCAACGGACCTGCTTTGGCGAGAAGGGGAGGGAGAGGAAAGGAGAGGGGGTGAGGGAGGAAGGGCGCGAAGGGTTCAAGGCGATGGGCAAGAAAGGCGCGCGCGCGCTGGCTGACCGGCTTAGCTAAGCAACTAGAAGGGGATTGAGTCGATTCACAGTCTCTCGCGCGAGGCGGGCACATGACGGGGCGCTCAACAAGGCGAGGCAAAGACATGGGCATCGAGCTCATGAGCGGCAGTGATGCGGTTGTTGCCAGAATGGCTTGTGGACTCAGGCTGGGCGGCATGGGGTGAGAGAAAAGGACGACCGAGCAAGCGCGTGCGGCATGGCCAAGAAATCGAAACGGGCGCGCTAGTTGTCTTCAACGACCTTCGCCGCTGGACAAAGGAGTCGGGCTCAGGCGAATGACTGAGGGTCTGGGGGCGAAAAGGGAGAAAGTGTCTCGGGCTGAATCAAAAGGACGAGCATGTCTATCATTGCGGTTGGCGCGAGAAGGGGGGTTAGCAGGGTGTGCGTACCTGGCCGGTCGGACGACCGGGTTGTGTCACTTACTGACGGCTATCCAGACGGCCAAAAGAAGTCGAAAGATCGCGCCGTGCAGATGCAGCAGGCGCGCATACCAGTCCCTACGTCTTGCGGGCCTTCTTCCTCGCGTTGCCGGCCGCCTCCCCGTCGTCAGCCACCTCGCTGCGGGCGCGCACGCGCACGAGCGCCAGCGACTGCATGCTCTCAAGCCGGGCCATGGCGTCTTGGACCTGCTCCTTGACGAGCAGCAGACCCTTGCGCGTCTCCTCTGTCGCCGGTCTCGTGCGCGTGATCGTCAGTCGGGAGCGCAGATCGAAAGATCGAAAGAGAGAGAGAAGGAGAGGACGCACCCTGGAACACCTCCTCGTCCTCGATCCGTGCCGTCGCCTCCTTCAGCGCGCGGACGTGCGAGTCGGCCAGGCTTCGGAGGTACGTAATGGCCCAGACTGATTCAAGCATCTGCTGGGTCAGCATGTTGTACAACATCATGCCCTCTAGGCGGCACAGGCGTGGGTGTATGCGCCCCCGTCGCAGACGCACCCTCAGACTCGAGCAGCGTCGCCACCATTTCGCGCATGTAGCCTGCCGACCGTCGCAGTGGAGGAGCTGATCAGCGGGAAGGCGACCAGGAAGCACAAAAGAAAGATGATGACGTACTTTTGATGACGTCGGACTCTTGGTCCTGGTACTCAGCCAGCCGGTTGACAAAGGCTGTGTGAGTGTCGAGGGGTCGGATCTGCACCGGAATCAAGGAAAGCCCCGCCATCAGTCTGCAGCCGCGGAGAGCGCGCGAGTAGGACAGCGATGAGGAGATGACAAGGCACGTCACCCACCTCGTCCTCGAGCCTCTCCTGGCCCCAGTCGACCTTGAGTTGGTCGGACCCCACACCTTCCTCCTCGTGCTGCCCTGCCACATCGCCCTCCCCCTCGCTTCTCACCGCATGCTCCACCTCGGCCTCCTCCTCCTCAGTCCCAACGACCTGCGCTCCGTCCTGATGTCTTCCTTCGCCTGCCCTCGCCAGAACAAGTGGCTTCTCAAGCTTGACCTGCCCTGAAGGCCCTGGCCCCGCCGCCGATGGCCCACGCCATTCACTTGCGACAGGCGACGACGCGACGTTGCGCTGCGCGCTCTGGGACTCCGGGTGATGGTCCTGCTGCTGGATGTCGAGGGGCTGGGGCATTGTCGTGGTCGGTGGCTCGGTGTTAGAGTGAGGAGAGGAGGAGCGTAGGTTGTTGATCGGGTCGGGCGAGTCGGGCGCGGACGTCGGTGGGGTCGAGCTGGAGGTGGAGGACATTGAGGTAGGCGAGGGAGAACGTGTGGGAGATCGTGGTCGACGGGAGCAGGCGGGTCGACACAACGACGCGTCGCGTCTGAAGAGCAAGACAGACAGGCTCCAATGCGTCTTGAGGAGACCTGCACATTGAAACGGGGCGAAGGCACAGTCAGCTTGGGGGCAGGTGTCATGGCATGAGGCGATCAGAAGAGCTACAGTTGCAGAGAGGGGCAGAGTGCTCGTGTGTGAGGGCGATGGGCGAGGATGGCGTGATCGTCCATCGAGAGGCAGTCGTACGTCGGAGCGAGCCAAGAGCAGCGGAAGAGGTTACAGAGATGGGGCGGTCGACGGTTGTAGCGATCGGAGGAGGAGTCTGGGGATCTAGATGGTGGACCGCTCAAGGGGGGCCAGCTTAAAAGGCAAGGTGGGTTCGTCGGAATCAACGGTGAGAGCGAAGGGGTTCTGAGAGATGAATGGGGCTGAGATGCGTGGAGTCGGTCGTTAAGGACGTCGTTCGTGCGGAGTTGTTGCGGGCGGAGAGATTGGAGGAGAGGGGAGGAATGGCGGAAGCAAACATCAAGCAAAAGAGGATGAAAAGGTTGGGGGCATGGTGGGTGGCGAGAACTTTCGTAGAGTCGTAGCGTTTCGATTGAGGGGGCGGGGCTCGTGAGGGGACGGCATGCGAAGCGGCGTGAAGCGAAGAGGAAGCAGGCGTTGGAGAGCCGGTCTGGCCGTATCAGGCAAGGGGATAGAAGAGAAGGGGTATATTTTGATTGCGGGGGAGTCGAGGTCGTCCGCGGCCGACGTGAAGACCGATCATCGAAGAGGTGATCACTGCGGTTCGAGAGCGCCAGAGGTGCAAAGTCAGTGGCAAGAGCAAGCGCGCGAGACGAGCCTGGTCAAGCGCCGACCAGAGCGAGGGCAAAACCACGCACCTCGCGGATGCCCATCGCGCTAAAATCGAGGCCCTTCATAGCGAGCGCGTCGGCCTCGTTGCTGCGGTGTATTCTGAAGTGTTGGTTGCTTTAGTCGAGAGCGAGTCGAGTAAGGAAGAGTCAGCTCTTGAGCGGATGTTCGCAAACGGGCAAGGTAGGAAATGGCCGCGAGGGTGAGAGGAGGGGTTGGCAACAAGGACGAGGACGCACAGGTTGTCGTGCCGCGAGAAGAACTTGTCGCACGTCGGATGCGGGCATTTGAATGGCTTCTCGTTGGTGTGGAGGGAGCGCGTGTGTCTGGCCGGTGGGGTCAGAGGGGTCGGGGCGTCAATGTCGGAGGCAGCCGATCGAACGGCAGAGGGAAGGGGGTGAAGGGAGCGCACCGCTTGAGATGCTCGGTCCGCCCAAACCACTTGCGGCAATCGGCGACGTCGCACTGGAAGGCCTTCCCGTGCCCGCCCTTGCGCGCCTTGACCTCGTCCTCGTCGAGCGGGACGTGTCTGCCCCTCGAGCGCTTGCTGAGGTTGGGGACGGGGATGGGGGCTGGGACTTTAGACGCTCGCCCTCCCCCTCCTGCTCTAGTGCTCTTTGACCGAGACTTCTTGACGCTCCCCCCGGAAGAGGCGGAGGGTGACTTGACCTTGATGCGGACAGCGCTGGTCGACGAGGCAGAGACAGGAGGGGCGATCGACGGCTGCAACGAGGCCGTCGAAAAGGGACCGTACGTCGGCGGGTGCAAGCCGTGCGCGGGTCCTCCGGCGGGGCCGTACGAGATCGCGTACCCGGGGTGGGGGTACGATGCGTCGGAGGGATGGATCAACGTCGAAGAGGCGTACATGTGAGGCGGGGCGTCGTAGTACGCGTGGGGCGCGAACCGGGCCGCGCTTGACCGTCTTCGATGGCCCGTCATCGGATCGTCGTCGTCGTCATCTCGCCCGCCGTCATCGTCGCTGTCGTCCGACGGGCTGTCCATCCGTCTCAACGTCCGCATAAAGTCGACCTCCTCCTCGAGCTCACGCTCGCTCTCGCCCTCGTCCTCGTCCTCACCTTCGGCGTGTGTGGTCGACCGCCGACCGTGCGAGTCGACGGAGGAGACGGTCGACCAGTCGGACCCTTGCCGACGGGCATGCAGCTGCTGGTTCGGCCCGAGCTGCTGGATCACCAGAGGGTCGCACGACGACGTTCCACCTCCTCTTCCTCCGGCGGGACCGTCGATGACTGGTGGACCTGGGTAGGAAGCTGGCACCGACGCTGGGCGGTAGGGCACGCTGGCGTACGCTCCTGCGATCGTCGTCGACGTTGGGTGCGGCGGGCGCCAGTGACCTCCCGAGGCGTAGGCGCCATGCGCTGCCGTCGGAGGAGGAGGGGCATAGACGTACCCTCCCCCACGGACGGGCGCGCCGACGGCGTGCGGCATCGACTGGGCGTAGCCGTGCGGGTGGGCGTGGAGTGGCGGCCCAAAGACGTGTGGTCCCGAGCCGGGAAGGTACGAGGCCGTCGGGAGAGGGCTGCCGTACGACAGGTATGCGTGCATGCGAGGCGAATTATACGCGGGCGGCGGCGGGTAGTGGTGGTTCTGGTGGTGCGGATCGGCGACGTGGGCGCCGTACGGGAGCGCATGCGGTGGTTGACCGTTGTTGAAAGCCGGGACGGGGCTGTTGTCGGTCGCGTACGACCGGAGCGAGGGCGACGTCGCTGGTCGCTGGTCGTCGAAGCGCTGCATCATCGCCGACGGCCGCGTCAGAGGGTGCTGCTGCTGGGTCTGCATTGCCTGGCCAAAGTAGGCCGACGGGGTGTCGCCCCCGCTCGGCTTGGCGGTGAAGAGCGCAGGCATGGCCGTCGGCAGGCCGCCGTCGAACAGCGTCGGGTCCGACGGGTGGAGGTTGCCAACCGACCGCCGGTCGCTGCTGCCGTACGAGATGGCCGCATCGTCAGCAGAGGACGACAGTCGCTGGTCCTGCTCGGCACGGTGGGCGACGACGTCAAGCAGCGGGGGCGGTTCGTCGCCGGCGTGGAACGACCGAGGGCGGATCGAACTCGCCGTCGTCGTCGTGCCACTTGCCGGTCGGCGGATCGTTCGCTGCCAGTTTGGCGGCTGAGAGGCGGCTGCGGCTGCGGCTGTGGGTATCGGCGACGAGGTCCTCGTGGTCGCCGCCGTCGTCGCCGTCGTGTGGTAGCTCTGAGCCGAGGCCGGCCGAGACAGCAGCAGACCGCGGTGTCGGCCAAAGCCGCCTGGACCGGAGGGGAGGACGGCCGCCTGCGATGGCAAAGCGACGGGGGACGATCCGTCGACGACGACGGGCTTCTGCTGCGGAGGGCCAGCGACGGCATCAGCGGCGGCGGCGGCGGCCTTGCGCGTGAGCCGAGGAGACGCCGGCCGCGGGTGTGTAAGGCTGACGTAGTTGTTGACGAGAGCAGGTCCAGCGGTCGAGTTGTCCATGTCGACGTCGTCGCCGTCGGTCGCGGCCAGGCGGACCGGAGCAGAATGCTCAGACTCGGGCGATGTCAGGGCTGAGCTGTCGGACATCGGTCGGAAGTTGGGATGCGGTGCGAATTGAGGTCTGTGGGCGGAAGGAAGGGTAGGGGTGCCGGAGGTAAGGAATCTGAGGATCGAGCGGGCGCAGCGGGATGGATGGGTCAGCCAACGACCGGGCGGGGACGAGCGGGCGAGCGAAGGGCACGCGGGCAGTGAATGCAGCGGTGGCGAGGAACGCGGGTAGCTGGGCTACCTAGGCCAAGGGTAGCGAGCCGCCCGAAGGAAGGTGTGAATGTGATGGTCGCGTCATCGCCAACCGTCGGCGCGGTCGACACGCGCGTGCGCCGGGCCTTCGAGGAAGAAGGAGGGGAGCGAGGCAGAGGGGTGCGGGCTGAAAGTGGGAAAAAAGGAAGGGACTGGAGGCTCACCTAGGCAGCTAGCCACCGGAGGCTGCTGCGAGAGAGGCACATCCGGTCAGCTTCCCGTGTGCGCGACCAGGCGGAACGGCTGAGTGCTGGGAGCCGGTGCACTCACTACGAGGCGGCAGGAGCTGGCCGAGAGGACTGGAGGGGCCGTAGGGGGCAGGGGGTTGAAGCAGTAGAGGCGGAGGAGGGGGTAAGGGGTATGGGAACAAGGCAAGAGCCGGGGGGGATGGTAAGAGCGAGGAAGAGGGCAAGGGAAGAGGGGGGTTCTCCCTGAGATCTTTAGAGCGAGAGAGGGGCAAAAGGGCGGCCGATGATGGGGGTCGGGGTCGAGATGCGAGAGGGGTTCAAGAAGGGGGGCAGAGGAAGAGAGGGGGTCGAGCCAGGAAGAGAGGAGGCTCGGAAGGAACGATCCTCACCCCCTGAGCGCGAACGAACCTCCCGTCGGCGCCCCTGTCGGTCGGGCCCGTCTGGAATAGGAAGGCTTCAGCCTTGCACTCCGAACCGCCCGAGCGCCCCCCCTCGCTGATCTGCTGCTTGCGGTCGTTTCAAGGAGAGAAGAGAATCATGGCCAGAAGACGTCGTCTGTGGGTGTCAGTCCAGCACGGGGAGGCCGTCAGCGAAGGGGACGCCGTGCAGGGGCTGTCGAGTGCAGGAGATCAGAAAACGAGAGGGGAATCGTCGACGCGTCGTACTGCTGTTGCAGCGGGCCGACCAAACAACGAGGGCCTCACACTGCATCTGCCGATCCTCTGGCTGCTGCGCGCCCGAGTGACCGGTCCCGTCTTCGTCTGAATCTGGTCATGGTCGTCTGTCGCTGCGTCTGCCCACACAGCGCCCGCAGCCAGCGCCGAACCGCAGCGCCCAGCTGCTGCTGCTGCTGCTGCTCGTCCCCGCACAGGCTGATGACCCTTCCTTATTCCTGGAGTGGGTACGACTCCCAGCTGGCCCCGGTCTGTCCGACCTCAACCCTGACCAAGAGCGTTCGTGTCCGGTCGACCGACTTGACGTCGACGACGCCTTCTTCGGCTCTCTCCCTCGCAGCTCCTCGTCGACTCTTCGACTCACCCTCACAGCGCCTTCTCACGCCTCGCGCAGTCCAACATGCAGTCGACTTCTCCTCAATACCCTCAAGCACCTCACCCGACCGCTTCCTCGACCTCCCTCTCCTCCCTCCCCGGCCCGCCCCAGCAGCTTCGACGCGGCAAGTCGATCCTCGCCCGGGACGAGGGTCCACCTTCACCCTCGACGACTGAGTCTGGCCTGACGCTCCTCAACCAGAGCAAGCGAGCCAACACGCTCAGGCGCAAAGACGGCAGTCGACCCGGCGGAGGATTGACGCGCCGTCAGCGCAAGGCGGCGCAGCGGCAGCAGGAGGAGGAGGAAGGGGGGAGGCGCAAGAGCTTCTGGAGCGGGATCGCACCTGGACCCGTCGGAAGCTGGATGATCTATTGCTGGCTGCTGACGTGCCTCGTACCCGGCTTCGTCCTTCGCGGCGTCTTCGGTGCGTCCTGGCCTCGCTCTAGCGGATGACCCACTCGCGCAGAGCCTCTCTCCCTCTTTCTCTCGCCGTCTTTCCCCTAATAAGACTGACATGAGGACATCCCCCCCTAATTCTGCTCTGCTCTACATCCAGGCAAGCGTACTCCTGAAGCACAGCGCGCGTGGCGCGAGAAGATGGGCCTTCTGTCCATCATCCTGCTCTTGATGGCCTGTGCGTCACTCCCTTCCCCCGTCCCTTCCCCTCCCTTGCGCGCATACACGGCCTCCGAAGGAAGCATGGCTGACTACTTCTGTCGTCGCCTCATTTCTTGACCTGCCTTGCGATCGCGCCAACCCACCAGTCGTCGGATACCTGACCTTTGGCTTCACCCAGACCGTCTGCGGGACGACCGGCAACCGTTTTCACGGCGGCAGCGTCTCGACCGGCTCGCTCATCATCAACGGCTACACGTACGACCTGTCAACGTGGGACCACCCGGCCGTCGGCGTCTTCAACGGCTCGCAGAACCCGCTGTACGTCGACCCGTGGGACGCAGCCGGGATGGACGCCTCGTTCCTGTTCCAAGACGTCAACCAGGCGTGCCTCGGCCTCATCACGGCGACCAACGACAGCTCGGTCACGTCGGACGCCGAGGGCCGCCTCGGCTGGTACTTTCCGTGCAACCTCCGCAGCCAGAACGCGAGCTCGACCGTCGACGCGACCAACGCGACGAGCTCGTACATGTGCCATACGAGCGACACGGCAAGGGAGGACTACGCGGCGCTGACCAAGTCGGGCAGCGTCTACTACACGTGGGACGACGTGCACGACCAGGACCGCGACCTCGTCGTCTACCAGGAGTGCGTCTTTGGGTGCCCTGCTGGTCTTCCCTCCCCGCTCCTGTCGGTCACTGACCGACGGTTCCCTCGCCCTCGCCCCCGCCCTCCGACCCTGCGCCTGGCCCAGCTCGGTCCTCGACCTGTCGCTCATCAACTGGCTGCAGAGCTCACAGGTCCAGTGGCCCGCATTCTTTGACGAGCTCAACGGCAACGACTCGTTTCGCGGGCTCGATCTGAGTGTGTCTTCCCCTTCCCCCCCCCCCCCCCCAATTTGCATTCCTCCCTTCCCTCGGCGAGACTGTCGCAGGCACGCACAGACGCTGACCGACTGACTTGATTGATTGCCGCGCCCCATCTTTGCTCCACAGCCATGTACGCCATGCGCACCGGCCACGAGCAGGAGATGCGCTGCCTGTCCGAGATCATCGCCATCGGGTCGATCGACAGCCTGACGATCGGCTGCTTGGCCTCGCAGGTCGTGCTGTACGCCTCGGTCAGCCTCGGCGCGCTGTCTCTCTGCTGCAACGTGCCCTTTTCTGCGATCAGAAGCCATCTGACCAAGACCTGCCTTGTGCCTCTTCGCTCTCATTTAGCTCATCGTCATCCTCGGCATGGTCGGCGTCAAGTTTGCGCTCGCCGTCTTCTTTGGCTGGTTCCTCTCGCGCAAGCTCGGCGACTTTGAGGGCGAGACATCTGCCCAGCGCAACGCCCGAATCGCCGCCATCGAAGACTGGACGAACGATATCTACCAGCCTGCGCCGGGTCGATACCGCCCGAACGTGCGCGAGAAGCAGTCGGCGTTTGCTTTGCCAAAGACGTCCAGATTCTCGAGGGCAGAGTCGATGCTGCCGTCGCTGCACTCGTTGTCGCTGTACGGCGCGGCGGGAGGTGGAGGACCAGGAGCGTACAGCCGGTCCCACACGGCCTCGTCGCTCGGTCCCAACCGCCAGTCGGACGCGTTTGGCTCGCGCAACTCGGACGGCTTCCTGTCGCGCAACTCGGACCCCTTCGCCTCGCGTCCAACGACCCCTT
>MVAK01000196.1:0-19071 GCA_014825535.1 Cystofilobasidium bisporidii
TTTTTGCCGACCTCGGATCACGAATTTGGACTCCAACGGGTGTAAGCCTCAGGACAAAACCAGGACGAAGAAGCAGGACGCCGAGACGGCACCCGGCCCCGACGCCCCAACCCCTCCAATCCCTGTCCCTCCCACCTCTCCCAAGATCATCCTTCGGCGCCGCTCCTCATCCGTTCAAGTCAGCCCCGCGCCAACGCAGACGTAGGACGAGGAAAGCATGTTCGACGAGGACGACAACTTCATCCTGTCCGTCCCCGCAGACGACGAGGAGGACCTCAACAGCGAGGACAACAACGAGAAGCCCCTGGAAGACGACCGGACCCCGGGCCGGGCGAACGCCGTCCCCGGCCGCGCGCCGGCTCGTTCTCGTTTATCGCCCCGACTAGCGCAGACGCGCGCGCCGCCGCCGACCAGCGCGAGATCGCCGACTCGGACATGAAGGCCCGTCTCGCCGCCGTCGAGGACGCCGCGGGACTGCGGCAGCAAACCCTTCTCCCCCGCCCGCGCCCGAAACGGACGAGCCCTTCGACGCCGGCCACCAGCAGCGACGCCGCACCGGCACGCCCGCTCCCGGGACCCCCATCAGCGGCCCCAACCCCGGGCCAGCCAAGGCCCGTCACCTCACCGAGGAGGAGCTATCGGCCGCCCTTGGGGGCGAGCTAGCGACGTCGCCAACGGTGACGCCCGCAAGGGCCGACGCCGTCACAGCCGCCTTCGCCGCAACCCTCGACCGACGCCAGGCAATCTTCGGCGAGCGCCTCGCCTGTCGTCGCCAACTTATACGGCTCGTCCACCGCCTCGTCCAACCGCAAGACGCTTGACGACTTCGAAACCGACACACCGGCTCTGGTCTTGTCCGACATTCGTGCGCCCAGACCTCCTCATGGCACTTCATCAAGTCCTCGCACGCCTTCGATTCGCGAGGCATTCGACCCTCCGCGCGCATGTGCCGGAGCAGTGGAACGTCATCGCCTACCCTCATTCTCCCCCCCTGTGCGTATTCGCAGAGGCTGACTCCTTGCGCTCGCGCCGTCCAACTTCCGTAGACATACACACCATCATTTGCGACAAGATCGCCATCGGGGACTACGTGTCCTACTCGCTCTTGCTGTCCGACAAAGCCAGCGCCGGAGAGGGCGACGAGATCGTCATCACCGAGACGGGCAGCCGCAAGCGCGGAGCCAAGCACGTCCTGCAGCCCGAGAACCAGGCGCTCGCCATCGACCAGTGGCTGCGCGTCACCAAAGCGTTTGAGCGCGCGTATGAACACGCCTTCGTCGATGCACCCTCCCGCGCCGCGGCGTTCCGCGGCCACAACACGATCGTGCTGGAAGTCATGAGCGAGACCAACGTCCGCACGGCGATGGATTACGACACGATCCTGCGCGAGATGCTGGAGACCAACCGCAAAGCTCGCTACGGCGACGCGCAGCACGAGCCGACGTACAACCGCGCCCTGCATGCCGACCTCCGACGCATCGCATCCGGCTCGAGCACTTAGTCGCAGCAGCAGCAGCAGCACGACCGCAACGGCGGGAGCGGCGGCGGCCCGGCGGCCAAGAAGGCCACCCGGGGAGTCTTCCTACGACTCTCGCCGGCAAGCTCCGCCTTCGCTGCGGCCGCACCAGCCACATCATCAAGGACTGCTCGGCCTCCGCCATCGCCGGCGGCAATTTCAGCACCCAGGGCTGGGACCGATCGCCATCGCCTGCCTGAACGCCCAAGTCTGTTCGGTCTGCCACGTCGCCGGCTCCCACGGCGCCAACGCCTGCCATTCGGTCAACCGATTTTGGATTGATCTCTTTCTCGCGCATCGACACCAACGTCTTCCACACGCTCTTAGCAACGCACGCCCTCCCGCACTTCGACGCCCTGGCGGCATCCTTCATCGCCGGCTTCTACCCTCCTCCCTCATTAACCCCAACCACGGCGCCGCTTTGGAGCGGCCCGACATCATCCGCGCCTTCCTACAAGCTGAGCTCAACGCCGGACGTATCCGCGGGCCCGCCTCACCCCTCCACCTCGTTTGAAAGGCCGGCGCGACCGACCGCTACCGCAGTACGAGCCCCTTCCCCCACCCACTTGCGCCCCTTGGCGAGCCGCCGAGAAACCCGCGCCACAACCGCTCCGTCGCCTCAGTGGTCCAGAACTTTTCCTTCGGGACGGACGAGCCGGCCCCGCCGCCTCAATCAACTCGCACATCCGCGCCAGCGACTTCCCAACGTCCTGGGGAACGTTCGACTCGCTCGTCTCGCTCATCCTCTCCAAGCCAACCGAGAGCAGTTGCCTGGACCGCCTTGCCCCGCATCCAGCCGCCGCGACCTTCGACTTTGCGCACGCGTACCGACAGATTCCCGTCGCACTGCTGCAGCAGAACGCCACCGTCATCGGCTTCGACGACACGTTCTTCCTCGACCACGCCCTGCCCTTCGGCGTCCGCTCGGCAACGGGAGTGTTCGGCCAGCTTGGCGACGGCGTCGCCGAACTCATGGACGTTACACTCAACTTGCAGGTGCGACGATGGGTCAACGACCTCATCGCCCCGCGCGCGCCCGGCAACACGACGACCGAGGCCGACGTCCTGGCCCGCGGGCGGCGGCTAGGCGTCAAGTGGAACGAGGACAAGACTCGAGCCTTCGCGGCCCACCAGATCTACCTCGGCTACCTCTGTTGGATCGCCGAGCGGACCGTCGCGTTCTCGAGCATTCAGCACGCCGACTTCCTCACGCTCCTCCGCGAGTAGGCCCGCGCGCCGGACAGCACCCGCCGCTCGCAGCACGACGTCCAGTCGCTCCACGGGCGTTTGATCTACGCGTCTCCACCTTCCCCTCTCCCGCTCGTTCGCCCCCCCGCCTCGTCGACCTCGACGGGCACGTCGACGCCTCCACATCCTTCGGAGTCGGGGCAGTCATCGGCAACTCGCAACCTAGCTGGCGCTGGCGCGACGGCTTCAACCGTGCGCTCCATCCCTCGCTCCCTCTTCGCACGCCAGCAGTAACACCTCCGACTGATGCCCCGCTCTTGCCCCTTCCCCTCTCCCCACCTCACGAATCCACAGCACAGGGCGACGGCTTCGGCATCGCCTGGGCTGAGACGGTCGCAGTCCTGTGCGGCTCGTTCCTCGCCGTCGACCTCGGCCTGCTCGCCGACGATTCCATCCGCAGCACGCGCTACGTCGTGTGGACCGACAGCACAACCTGCCTGGCGGCCGTCAACAACGTCGGGTCGCGCAACGGCAACCTAAACAGCGTTCTGCGCGACCTGTTGATCCTCCGCGCCAACCACGGCGTCGACTTTCTACCCCGGCACGTCGCCGGCACCCTCAACGTCAAGGCCGACCGCGCTTCGCGCGGCGACCTCCTCGACGGCGACAACACGCGCCGTCACCTAGCCTTTTCCCGCAACCTGAAGCAGTACCTCGTCGAACTGTGATACCCGGGCCGCCCCCCTCTCCTTCACCGCTCGCCCTAGGACCCACTACCTGCCTTTGACTCCTAGGTGTGTGCCCCACGCCACCCCTCCCCCCTACCATTACACTCCCTCGCTCCCGAGCGGCCGAAGCTGACCCTACCCTCGCACGCGCTCACAGCACCCTCCTCGATATGCTCGACTTCGTCATTTCCCACTTCCGTGAGCCCGCACGCATACACACGACCGCCGTCGCCGCGCACGCACATTTAATGACCATACCTTCCCAACCGACCAACCTGCAGGCAATGGCTGTCAGCACGCACCGCGCGACGAAGCGCGTCCGTTCGCGACGAAGCGCGTCTGTTTCGCCGACCAAGAGGCACGCAGGCTTCCACCAACAACCACCACCATCCCCCCCCCCCCAAGCTACCGCGCGCGACGCCCCGCAGCCCCAACCGCATCCCTTTCCACCCCGCCCCGCTTCGTCTACACGTCGCTAACAAAGACATGATCGGCGACAAGGACGGGACGGCGCTGAGAAAGTCGTCCATGGAAGCCCATCGCGGCCAACACTGCGTTCGACCACCTCGGCGTACTCGAACGCTACCACCTCATCATCCATCAACCCTTCCCCAGCGGGCCGGACATCAACGCCCGCAACGCCCGCCTACGCAGCCTCAAAGGCGGTTTGCTACTTCTGCGGGGCGCGGGCCGCAAACGACCGCCTCGACCGCCCGTCACGATCGCAATGATCTGGACGCTTCGCTCACGCCTCAACCTCTGCACGCCGCCTGCTGGGCAGCGGCCTCATGCCCCCTGTTCGGCCTCGGGCGAAATTTTGGACAACGGCTCGTTCGACCCACACGTTCGGCGCGCCGACTTCGTCTTCAGCACCTCGCTCGACAACAAGCCATTTGTCACACTTTGGCTGCCACGGGCCAAGACGTCAAAGCACGGCGAGCCCCAGGCGGTGCACGTTCACGGCCAAACCGACGACCTGGACCCTCTTGCTGCGCTCCATCACCACCTCGCGCTATCGCCGCTCGACAACGACGAGGCTGTGTTCGCGTTCCGCCTGACGCCCACCGACCCGTCTTTCCTGCTCTCCCGCGACGTCTTCCTCCGCACCATCGGCGGCGTCATGCCCGACCAAAGTACGGCCTTCAAATTTGGACACTCCTTCCACATCGGCGGCTGCACCCTCTTCCTGGAGCAGAAGGCCGCCCCGGAGACGTCCGCATCCTCGGCCGCTGGAGGGACCTACATCCGGAACTTTGGCGCCATCTCATCTTTGTTGCGGTGTGGTCTCTCTCGGCCCGCCGGGGGAGACCCGACGGGGCGTCTCGGGGCTGTTCTGGGTTCGCGCCTGCCCAGCCCTCAAAACCGGCGTTCTCGCGCACCTGCGGCAGGTCCCTCAGTCGTTGATCTTTCTTGGTCTCGCACTGTTGGACTCTGCCCAGGTACGTCGCCGAGCACACTCCTGCCTGATAGATGCAGTCGTTGATCTTTCTTGGTCTCGCACTGTTGGACTCTGCCCAGCCCAACGAGCTCGCTCTACACGTTATCAGCACCAGCAGCTCAAACCCCTAGTACCTACTCAAAACTTCCACTTCACGTCCCCGGCTCTACGTCCCTCCATCGCCATGTCGACTCTCGAGGCTACCGGGCACTACAAGATCGCCGAGCTCAACAAGAGCAACTACGCCGTCTGGGCGCATCGCATGATGATGCTGCTCGACGAGATGGATCTCTGGACCATCGTCGACGGCTCCGAGTCGTGCCCTGTGTACGAGTACGAGCTGGTCCAGTCCAAGAAGGAGGACGGCCAAGAGCCGGCCCCCAGCACCACGCCAACGGAGGCCTCGCAGCTAGCGATCCTCAGCTGGCGCACGCGGCGCCGCAAGGCCTACAACCGCATTGCCATGGCTTGTTCCGATGCCGAGGTCGTCCAGATCCACGGCCTTGAGGACGACCCGGCGGCGGCATGGTCCAAGCTGCGCTCGATTCACAAGGTTGAGGGTGCCAGCGGCCAGCTCGCCCTGCTCGACACAATCATGTCGATACGCCTCGAAGACGGCGGCGATGTGCTCGACTTTGTCCACAAGCATGAAGCAGCCAACCTCGAAGCCGTTCGCCTGCAGTTCGACCTCGTCAAGGCTCCGCACCTGCACGCCCTCATCATCCTCCGCTCGTTGCCGAACACGCCGGCATGGGCCATGTTTAAGACGCTCAAGCACGAACAGCATTCGGCATCGTCTCCGATGTCGCCCGGTCAGATTTTGCGCGACGTCACCCGCCAAGCCCACGCCCTACGCTCCGACACCTCCACGGCACCGGTGGCCGATGCTCGTAACCAAGTAGCCGCTTACGGCGCCCGAACGCCGGTTGAAGGTGCTCGTCACGGGCAGCGTTGTGCCTACTGCTCGAGGGACGGCCATGTCGAGGCCCAATGCTGGACCAAGCGCCGGCAGACACGAGCCAAGCAAGGGCAAGGAGGAGCCGGAGCGCCGGCCGCAAGTGCCGTCTATGGAGTCGCTTCGGCCGCAAGGCAGTCCGACGACGAATGGGGGGCGGCTTACTCACTCACCGCTCTTGGCGACTCGCAGGCCGACGTCTGGCTGGCCGATACCGGCTGCTCGAACCACATTACCGGCGACAAGACGGCGCTCGTCAACCTCCAGACGTTCTCGCAGAAGGTCCGTGTCGCCAATGGCCAGCTCGCGACGGTGGTCGCCAAGGGAGACTTGCGCTTTGAGGCCATCGTCAATGGCGCCAAGCGGCGCGTGACGCTGCGCGATGTCTGGTACTCGCCGTCCTTCGGCAGCAACCTCATCAGCGTCGGCCAGCTTGTTCGCGCCGGTCTCGACGTCACGATCGGCTCCTTCGGCTGCCGTTTCTACGACACCAAGTCAGGCGAACTTGCGTTCGAGGGCCGCTTGCACGGCAAGAACCTGTACGCGCTGTCGATCCGACTCGCGCCACCGTCGGGTCCCGTCGCGATGGCGGTCTCGACGCCGCGTGCGGAGGAGCTGGGCCTTCTGCACCGCCGAATGGGTCATCCAGGCCGGACGGCGATGGCTTGCATGCTGGGCAAAGGCACCTTCACTGCGATTGATGGCCAAGTCGCGTTCTACCAGAGCCCTTGTGTCACGTGCGTGAAAGGAAAACAGCATCGTACACCGTTCCCCACATCCGATCGACGGCCCGAGCAGCCGCTCGCCTACGTCCATGTCGACCTCCAAGGACCGATGCCGGTGCCCTCGCTAGGAGGAGCGCGCTACATGCTCGTCATTGTCGACGGATACTCGCGCTACCGCTGGACGTGGGCGCTCGCCAAGAAGTCCGATTCGGAGGCCATCCTGCGCAACTGGATCGTCAAGATGAAGGTTCAGAACGACTGGGTTCTCAAGATCCTGCAGTCAGACAACGGCGGTGAATTTACCTCGGACGCGTTCGACGCCTGGCTTGACTCGATCGGCGCGCATCACCAGAAGACGATTGCGCGGACGCCGGAACAGAACGGCATCGCCGAACGCTCGATGCGCACGTTGACCGAGAAGATAACCTGCCTCCTCACCGACGCGCACCTGCCCCAGTCGTACTGGGCAGAGGCCATGGGGCACGCGACCTTCTTGGTCAACCTTACGCCATCCGTCGTGCTCGAGAAGCGCTCCCCGATCGAGGCGCTTGTTGGCGTCGTTCCCGACCTGCGTCACCTGCGCGTCTTTGGCTGCGTCGGTTGGGCGCGGCTCGACAGCGCCGACAAGCACGGTCCGAAGTCGGTCAAGTGCATCCACCTCGGCTTTGGTGTGCTGGAAGGGAAGAAGGCCTGGCGTATGCAGCGCGTCGGTGACACCAAGGCAATTTTCTGGAGCCGTGATGTCGTCTTTGACGAGAGCCAGGCAGGAGGCCGGGCTGTGGTCGACCCTGCACCGCCGCGGGTCGTGCAGGAGGCGCCCGCTGTGGACCAAGGAGGAGCCGGAGGCTTGTCAGCGCCAGCTCTACGCACCCCGACCTGGGCAGAGGGAGGAGGTGCTGTACCTGGCAGGCTGGACGAGCGCGTGGTCGAGGCCCCCGCTGAGGAGGCGGCCGCCGATGAGGTCGCACCGTCTGCCACTGGTCCGGTGGGCGCCGATGAGGACGTCGCCGGGCGGCCGCATGCGGCCGAGGACCGTGAGCTGGAGCCACCGGCAGTCGTCGGAACAGAAGCGTCGTCGCCGCCGTCGCCGCCGCCACCGCCGCCGCCGCCGCCCAGGGTCCGCGCACCGAAGGTCTTCCGGCAGGGGACGCGCGTGAGCCCTCGGTGGGACTACGGTGCAGGCGAAGCCGAATCTGGCAACGCTGCCGGCCAGGCCGATGCGTTCGCCGGTGCCGTGTTCAAGGACGAGGACGATGAGGACGACAGCGGCCCAGTCGTCTATCTCGCGGTGGGCGCCAGCGGCGACGATCGCCCGCCACCGTTCGAGCCGGTGAACATACGGGCCGCGCTCGCCTCCCCGCATGCAGCCGAGTGGCGGGCGGCAGCAACCGCAGAGCTTGAAGCGATGGCGGCCCAAGGAGTCTGGCGGCTGGAGGAGCGTCCAGTCGGGCGGGCGGCAATGGGCTGCCGTTGGGTCTTCACCCTGAAGCGCGACGCGGCCGGCAAGGTGGTCAGGTTCAAGGCGAGGCTCGTCGCGCAGGGCTTCACGCAAAGGGAGGGTGTGGACTATGAGGAGACGTTCGCACCTGTCTCGGGGGCCGTGACTGTGCGGGTCGTCCTCGCCGTGATCGCCCGGCTCGGCCTCGCCGTGATCGCCCGGCTCGGCCTCGCCGTTCGGCAGGTGGACGTCAAAACAGCCTTCTTGAACGCGCCTGTTCAGGAGGAGCTGTGGATGCGTCAGCCTCCTGGATTCGAAGACGGGACGGGTCGCTCTTGCCGTCTGCAGAAAGCGCTCTACGGCATCAAGCAGGCGCCGAGGGCCTGGAACGGCGCCGTCGACGCGTTCCTTCGACGCCTCGGTTTCGCGCCAACCGATGCGGACCCGTGCCTCTACATCAAGAGGGAGAAGGACGGCGTGCTCACCTTGGTGCTCGTCTACGTGGACGACTGCTTGATCGCCGGAGGGGTCGCCGCCGTGGCCGAGGTCGTCCGCTTGTTCGAGGAGGAGTGGGCGGTGGACGACCGTGGCGACCTGTCGGCAGGAATCTTCCTCGGCGTCGAAACGAAGCGGCTCGACAACGGCTGCACCCTGCTCGGGCAGGGAGCATACGTGCGTCAGACGCTGGAACGCTTTGGCTTGGAGGAAAGAAAAGCGCGGGCGTACGTGACGCCGATGGAGGTCGGCGGTCTTCCGGCATCGGGCGGCGCGTTGGTCGACGAGCCCGCCTCTCGGACCGAGTTCCTCGAGCTGGTGGGCCGTCTGCGCTGGATTGCGTGCAATACGCGGCCGGACATCCAGCAGGCCGTCGGCGTCGTCTCGAGGTTCTGCGCCGGGCCGACGGTGACGCACATGAAGGCGGCAGTCCGCATTCTTCGTTACCTGGCTGGAACGGTCAGCCACGGACTCGTCTTTGGCGCGGGGTACAGCGGTCAGACGGATGGACACACGATCGAGGTCTGGTCTGACGCGGACTACGCCGGGGACGAGGACACACGGCGCTCGACGACCGGGTACGCAATCAAGGTATTCGGGTCGCTGGTGGCATGGTCGAGCGCACGGCAGAAGTCGATCAGCCGGTCGTCACTCGAGAGCGAGTTCGTCGCCTCTTCGGCGGCGTCGGCGGAGATCAAGTGGATACGGGCGCTGCTCACCGAGATGGGCGTCGTCGTGTCGGCCACGCCGCTTTGGGTCGATAACCAGGGAGCGCTGGCCACCATCCTGCATCCGTCGTGCACGCAGCGGACGAAGCATATCGACGTTGCTGTGAAGTACGCGAGGGAGGCGTATCAGCTCGGCATGACTCGGCCTGCGTGGATCGGCACACACTCAAACGTTGCGGACGTGCTCACAAAGCCCCTCGCCGCGCCTCGGTTCGCCCTCCTGCGCTCGTGGCTCGGTGTCGTCGATCTCGGTCGCCCTGCCGTCGTGGAGGAGCTCGAGCGGGTCCTGGGCGACTGGCGGTCGGTGTGGCGGTCGGCGTAGACATGGAGCGGGCGATGATGGTTGGGTCTGTGGAGGAGGCATGGGTTTGAGAGGGGTGGGTCGGGTGGTAGGGGGTGTGGGCGTTGGCCCTCGAGAGAGGAGGAGTGTTGCGGTGTGGTCTCTCTCGGCCCGCCGGGGGAGACCCGACGGGGCGTCTCGGGGCTGTTCTGGGTTCGCGCCTGCCCAGCCCTCAAAACCGTCGTTCTCGCGCACCTGCGGCAGGTCCCTCAGTCGTTGATCTTTCTTGGTCTCGCACTGTTGGACTCTGCCCAGGTACGTCGCCGAGCACACTCCTGCCTGATAGATGCAGTCGTTGATCTTTCTTGGTCTCGCACTGTTGGACTCTGCCCAGCCCAACGAGCTCGCTCTACAATCTTGGCAACTCAACAACATCATCACCTGGTGCGCCGCTCATCCTCCTCTGTCCCGGCCTCGCCTGCCCTGATTGGGCTTTGACAGTCGCTGACGCGCCGCCGAGAGACAGACTTTGTCCGGGCGGGCTCTCGGCGTCCCGTCGCGCCTGTCGCGTCCGCCGCCGTCCCCTCGACAGCAGGCCGGGAGTTGAGGGCGAGGCTCATGGCCCTCGTCGGCGAGAAGGAGGGCGAGGCAGCAGAAAATAAAACGAGCTGACTATGGGCGGTGCAGCCTGGTGCGTGAAGAGTCTGAGAAGTTTCATAGGCCGGGCCTCGAAGTTTGATAACAAGACAGAGGTCATCTTGGTCACGAATCCTTACAATGATCGCACGAGAAGAATCTTCAAATTTTTCCTAGGTTCGGCAAAAGGGCTTGGCGATCGCGCCGGGCAAATGCGGAAGACCCGCCGAGTACGCTTATCCTGACACACCTTTTTGAGACTTCGCTCATCAACTTGATCTTCTGGACTTTGATCCCGCAAGATCGCGGAGACAGCTGTTTTGTCAAGCGGCAAAGTGAGATCCAAGTCGACGCTGTGGACGACCAGAGTGACACTTTCTCGCACGCACGCGGCAGCTCATTAGAGCCTTGCCTGAAAGTTGCAATTATGTCGCCAAGATTGCCGTCCAAAGTGACAAAGCCGCGCACTTTTTAACCCTCTGTCTCTTCGAATTTTGTTGCCGGCCATATAGAGTGATGCCTTGCCAAGACCAGATCGCGGCTTTGATTCTCCGCAACGCCGCGGTCGTCGGCCCTTGTCTTCCGCGCCGCTCATGCGCTGAGCTTGCTGCGGGTGTTCATGCCGAGGTGTCAGGCGCATTTTTCCGGAAATGGCCGCCGCTACTGAGCTGGTCCGCTTCCCTTTCTGTGTAAAAACAAATTGGCAGTAATCAAAGCTTATAATTACCGACGACGTACCGTCATCAAGGAGATAATCCGGTATCAGCTGTTTTCCGCTGCTTCCGATGCCACCGAAGGGCACCCATGCGGGGAAAAACTGAAACAATGTCGCTTTTTGGCAAGTCTTATCTTGCAAAAGGTACTAGCTTATCTTGAGTTGCCAGGTGACAGTTGTCTGTCGATACTTTGCTCATGAAAGGGTTGGCCTCGCCGCTTTTCACCCCTTCACCAAAATGCTGCAATGCATTGTGCAACGCGAGGCGAGAGTTGGTCGATACGCGGGGTATCATTGGCAAATGTCATTTTTCACCAATTGTGGGGTGACACCCAGCCGACATGTCAATTATTCTGCCGACTGATACTTGTTTCAAGACGGTTTCACTGAGAAACGACCGACAAGACCACTCAGATCAATAACAAAGACTTTGACGGCGTTGTAGCAAAACAAATAAACCCTCAACAGCAAGACACATGAGGAATTTTGATCACCTGGAGGGATCAAAGTCTGCCAGCAGACCATGCAGATTGTGTGAAGGGCGTGTCTACCAGGCTAGCAGCAAAGCGGTAAGCGCTGGACCAAGACATATTGAAATCATCTTCATTGAACAAAGACTGGCTGATCATTCATCGAACCTCAATGATGTAAGGCCAAAGTAATTGCCGGCTATCGACATAAAGCACTCGCTGTTCTCATTGACCGGCGCTGACCCGACACTGGGCGGACTGCAACACCAACAAAGAAATTATTATCGGCGGCTTGTCGACAACTAGCACGCAGAACATTCACATTTGTTCACTCGACGCATTTCATGGCTTCGAGGCCCTCCATCTGCACAATCTTGCTGCTGTGAACTTCAATGACGGAAACGCGCACAACGTATTTGTTACTTGTCGTGAGCCCTGATGATGAAATTCCGAGGCTTGGGGGTCTGTTAGCTATACTTGAGAATCGTGGCATGTTTTCTGCCAAACGACTAGACAATTGCTTGCTGTGAGTCCGATGAGCAAGTTGACAGAACCTGAAAGGCAAGTTTTCGTTGCCACGCTGCTTAAGGAACATTTCAAAGTATTGTGATTGATCATCATTTGGCGGCCGGCAGCCTGTGGGGTTTCGTCTTTGTTATGTGAAATTGGCCTGAGAAATGCCACATCTCTGTTGAACTGATTGTACAAGATGATCATGGCGGATGTTGAACTGATTCGACCACCGCTCAGATAAGAGAACAATGTTGAGCTTGTTCGAAGGGTTTTGTCTTGTTTTGAGGCTTAAATGTGTTTATATCATTTTACTAGGTTTTGAAGGCCTCAAAGTGACTCGCAATCACGATGAGCTTTGATGATAATTCATCATCTGCTGAACGATGCACAAGCACGCAGAAGTCGAATGAAGCGCCATGTTGAGGCACCGTGACTGCCATCTCTTGGCGTTTTATGTCACACATCATCGTCTTGCGTCACTCGACTATGCTTGGCGTCCGAAGGATGTTCCAAAGAGCCTCACGACCAAGAAAGAGCAGACTGATTCCCTGCGTGTGAAGACTCTCTGCCGCCTGATTGATCACAGCGGCACAAGCTACCACAAGTTTGAATAATGTGTCATAAACTGCGTGTCAGAAATTTCTGGGCAGACCTAGACTCCATCGACTAAGAATATTTATCACATCCACACAGCATGAGCGCATCTATAAAAAAGCTTATGCTCAAGCACGAGACTCGGATCCTTGATTCAGTTTCTTTGAAGGAGGGGTCGCATATGCCTGACCTCCAACAACCGCTCAACAATCGTAAGCAGAATGTGCGACAGCCAGCAAAATCGAAGATGATGTTTCATTGCAAGTTGCCTCAGAGCTGAGCCGAAGCTTGCTTTGATGATTAACTGCGCCAAGTTACACCTCTTTTGAAACGCGACAATAAAGTTTTATAAGCCTTGCTGCAAAAACAACAACCTGTGGCAAATAATGTTACCACACAACCTGCGCTGATTGTCCGGTTCGGCCTCGTCGAATCCATTTGCTGAGAACCTTGAGTAGCAGATAGTCTAGGCGAAACAAGAAGAACTGCCCACAAGACTTTCTAGTTTGGAAAGCAGCACTAGGAGCTGCCGCTATAGCACTACTTGCTGCATCACCGCTGGTTTGCTCGAGCTCAATCAGAAGATGCTTGGTCATCGGGAGGGAGCGAAACAGGCGACTTCACATTTCAAATGCAGCGGCGACGCCAGTATTCGATCACGTCTCTTCTCTCATCTCTCAATTCCCTCCCAAAGTTCTCCCTGTTCTTCCGTCCCTTCCAACCCATCTCCTTCATCTCCGCAGACCGTTCTAAATTCGAAGAAAGGCAGACAGCGCTTGCGGCGCCGCGCACTCGCAGGGTCCTTGACCGCCGCGAACCATGCAGCGGTTCGCGGCCGCCGCAGCGGTCAGCGGAGCATAGCGAGCGTTTCGGCAGCTTGAGCGCCCGACTGTGTGCTGCCTGTGCGTCGGGGGGAGGAGGGAGGGAGCAAAAAAATGCTCCAAAAAGCATGGGGTCGCACAGCACCACCTTCGTCCCCGGCGACATAGCCCGGTCGTTTCTGAGGTCGGCAAATTGCTCTCTGTGTTCAAGCTCGATGGCGGTAAGCGCGGCGGACAACAGGGGCTGTTTCAGGTTGGCAAGAGCTGCGGCCGAAAAGTGGATCAGCCGGCCCCGGCCGCCCTCTCGAGGCACTCGAGGTACGTCGCAACGATCTCGACCCTGGCGGCTTTGCCAAGATGGGGTGTCCGCGCGTGCGCCCGGCTGCCCGTCTCCACTCAGATACGCCACCGGCTCGACGGCTGCCAGTCCTGCGGAGGCAGGCAGGCAGGGTGGGCTCATCGGTCGCGGCGGCAGTCTTTGTTGAGGTCCAGTTCGCGATCGACGCACGCTGTGTCATAATTGCGGGTTGTGCCGGTATTAACATGATTCGCAAGAGCGGAGGCGGGAAGGGGGATTTGAGGTGCACGGCAGCAGCGGTCGGTCGAGGGTGCGCGAGTGTCAGGACGGATGTGGGGGCCAGGCGTTCGTTTGATGCGGCTTGCGCGCCCTGCTCAGGACGACCACTGTCTTTCGCCTACCTGCCGCCCCTCCCCTTATCGACGTCACGTCAGATATGCCCGCAAGCAAGGACCCACACGTCTCCGGCATGTGCACCCTTTACCCGAACAATGCCGCCGACGGTATCGAAACCCACCCTTTCAAATTCGTCCGATGGAGAGCCACCGTCGACCTGTCTCTCCACTTGACGAGAACGGCTCGCCGACTGTCTTCAGCCAGATGCTGGTGACACTCAGGTTTAGGGGCCTTGGAGGGTGTCCCCTCCGTCACACGCGCTGCCGCGGTGAGGCCCGAGAATGGCATGGTCATTTGGACCCGCACAGACGAGGAAGACAGGGTGGTAGGTCTCATCCCCTCGCGCGCGCGTTTACTCACCCACGCGCATACACTCACGCCCCCTCCCGGTGTCCCCGTCACCGCCCTATGCTCGCCGACGCACACGCATCAGCACGGTCACGGCATCCGCTCAATGGTCGAGATCTCCCCGGGTTCCTGCCACCTGCACCGACCACCAGTGCGGCTTCCAACGCGAGGTGCGCAACAGCGGTGCGACCTCCGGCTGGGCCGCGGCGAAAAAAAAAAGTTTGTAAGCTGCCGCCTTCGCATGGTCCGGTGCATGAAGGCGGAGAGCGGTGGAGAGTGTGATTAGGCGGGGACGTGGGGGCTACTATAAAGTCTTCAGTCCCCCCCCCCTCTCTATGGCTTATGAACATCCCTCTCTCTGGCTTATGAACATTCAGTGCGGGTCGTGGACAGACGCTTTGGCTCGCCTTGCTGCCGCAGCACCGCACACTCAGACCAGCTCACTCACCACGAGGCCGTGGGACTCTCCGTGCATTCCTCGTCTGATTTCTCGACTGAGTCCTTCCTATACCCCTTTCGCCTTCCCCCAGGTTCACGCAGACAAAGTCAAATTCAAGCGCTGCAGACGCAGGCGAGAACAACGAGCCAAGTAACCGAAAAAAAATAAATTGTCGTCGGCCGGCCAGCAAGACGCTCTCAACTAGCTGGACAACTCAGTGAACAGTGGCGTGGCCGTTCTCACTGGTGAGGCTCTTGGAGGCGGTCTTGAACATGTTCTCCATATTGATGGCCTGGGCTTGGAAGACAAGGGCACGAGGCGAGGCTGAGAGTCGACGCATGAAGACGGAGGAAAGCGAGAGAGACAGACCTCGCGGTTTTGCGCGGCCGTCCACGGGGGCTGGTTCAAACCGAAGCACGCCCGTCGTACGGCCGCGCGCTGCCTGCTTCTCGGGAGACGAGAAAGAGGCCGTTGTCCCGAGCCCGCCGGTTTCCGGACCGGACAGAACGTTTTGGCCCGGGTACAGCTGGCATTTCCCGGGGCAGGCCCTCCACGAAAGCGAAGCCGTAATACGCGTCATTCTTGCCGTCATCGTGCTTGCGGGGGGCGACAGATTTGCACCTGCCAACGCTGACGCGCGCGAGCTCGACGGCGCGCGCGGCGCCGGTCAGT
Source organism: Cystofilobasidium bisporidii (assembly GCA_014825535.1). Lineage (NCBI taxonomy): Eukaryota > Fungi > Basidiomycota > Tremellomycetes > Cystofilobasidiales > Cystofilobasidiaceae > Cystofilobasidium > Cystofilobasidium bisporidii. Next base: position 15,394 of record MVAK01000196.1, read on the forward strand.
TGGAGGACGGCTGGCGTACCGTAGGCCGCCTTGTGGTGGCGTGTCTTGGTGATGTACAACTGGCCGGCCGGCGATTTGAAGACCTTCAGCCGCTTTTCCTGATTCTGCGAGCAAAGTAAGGGCGGTGACATCGATCAGCTTTTAAAATGTCGAACGGTGGGAGAGCGAGACGGACCTTGTGCGCCTTGTCGTTGCCGACGCCAAAGATGCGCGACTGGGCGCCGCCCTTGTCGATGCCGCCAAACGAGCCAAGCCATAAGCCGGCCATGTCAACGTCGTTGTAGTCGTTGGCGCCAAGGCGGCTAGCCAGGCCGAGGCCAGGACACACGATTTGACCCCCGTCACGGATGACGGCGGCCCGACCCGCTATCTCCCCTTTGAGTGGCTGGTCTCGGTCATGGTGAGCGCACGTCACTGGCAAGCTTTGCCCACTCTGCGCCCACCCCATTCCCGCGCCCAGCTATTAAGACATGCGCCCATCTGCCTTCTGGTACCATTCCCTTCTCCTTTGTCACAGTCCAACCCTTCCTGACAATTCCCACTGATGTGTCCTCTGCCCTTCATTTCCCATCGCTCGGGGGACACGTCGATGGGGCTGATCTCTTCCCCAACACGCAAAACGGCCTAGTCTGGAGGACGCCGACGACGTTGCCCTGGTGTCTCGCAGCCCGGAGGTGTTGCAGACGCACCTTACGTCGTTCGCGCGATGGTTCGGCCGGAACGGCCTGCTCAGCGCGTCAAAAACTGAGGTGCTGGCCTTGGGTCGGCATCCCCACACTTCCTTCCCCCCCCCCCTTCACTATCCTCGGCACACCTCTTCTCTTCACCTCGTCCTACAAGTAAATCGGGCACGAGGCGGGATCTCGCACGGCCGGTAACGCTTCGCCCAGCACCAAAGCCACCTCGCAGAGCGCCGCCGTCTTCGCCCTCGACTTCAAGATCGGCCGCCTGCCGCTTTCGTTTGCAATCGACTGCTACCGGCCCGTTGTCGCCGCATCGCCCGGCGAGAAGTAGCTCGCGGCGGCGCTCGTGCGCGCTCAAGTCGCCTTCTTCAGGCGCGCGCTCGGTTTCTCTCGCACCTCCTCTTCCTCCTCACAAACACTCTCCCTGTCGTTCATCGCTTCCTCCTCCTTTGTCTCGCATGCCTCCAACACGCCTCGTCCCCCCCCCCACAACCCTCCCCTTCCTCGCTCTGGCGGACTCGGCTGTGCTCTCGGGCCCTCAACACGCTAACGCCCCGTTGGAGGCTGGACCAGCGACGACCGCGCAGCCACGGGAGCTGCCCTGCCGGAGCCCGACCGCTTGCTGCTTCACGGCACTGTGCCGTGCACACCCGAGGTGTCTCAAGTCGGCAAGCTTGTGCCCGCTGTGCACCCGCTCGCGCTCGACACCTTTGGCGCGTTCTTGTACGCTGCCAAATTACGACTCCTGGCCGGAAATCTCGCGCTGCGTGTCACGCGCGCGTCCGTCGATACCTCGAACGCGGCCTACCCCGGCCTCGCGATAAAAAAAACGCGGCATCGGACCAGCTCCGTCGATCGTTCGAGGTTCTGCTGGACGACGAGAGCTACGCCGCGTTTGCGCTTCAATCTTCGTTTGCGCTCGACGTCGAGACCTCCGTGCTGGCCGACCCGGCGCTCGTCAAACAGATTCGCTTTGAGCAAGATGCCGGCCGCCACGCGACGCAATGCAGTACGACGCTCAAGTCGAAGGACAAAGTGCTCACCATCTTCGACTTTTCTCACTCGCGCGCCCACAGCCGTGCCGGCGCGACCAGCTTGCTCAACCCGCTCATCACCGCCGACTTTCCCTGCGGCTGGCCAACCTTTGACTCGTACGTCCAGCTCGTCTGCTCGCTGCGACAACCAAAGGCGACACCTTCTGCCGCCGTTTCAGCCTCCATCTCTCCCAAAACCATAGCTCTGTGCGATTTCCAGGGCCACGAACACGCCGACTCTCGCATCTCGTCTGGCGGCACGTCGTCGTGCGGCGTCACCTGCCGTGTTGGGGGTCCAGGCGCGCCGTTGGGTCGACGACTGGCTCGTCGGCCGGGCAGGCAGAAAAGTCATGCGGGAGCAGGTCCTCGCCTTGTTCAGGAGGCACGGAATGCCCCTCTCGGCTGAGAAGAGGACAGACTTTGCCGTGGAGGTCGACGCACTCGGCTTCCACCTCCCATTCAAGAGCCCCCGCTCCATCTCGCTCTCGGACGCCAGGAGGGACAAGTACCTAGCGCGCCTCGACTTCATCATCTCGTTTGCCCAGACGATTTTTTTCAAATGAGGCCGCCATCTACATCCTCGGCAAGCTTCAGCACTGCGCGATGCTGCTCACGCACGGCCGAAGCCGTCTGTACTCGCGTATTGCTTTCGCCAAGGCGTTTGGCCCCAACGCGCGCGACCTCAAGCGCGAACACGAGATTCTGCCACTCATGGCCCGGGTGCGCGACCTCGCGTCGTGATCCTCATCGCTCGAAGACGGGCTCGTCCACCTCTTGCGCCAGCGTCCTCATTCCAGACTGTCGCAACGAGACCCGACACGGCGCCCCGAGTCTGAAGTTCTTTCGAAATACGCACGAGCCAGCCCCCAAGCAAAGCGTCCTCAACTCTATGAACGCTCGTTTGGGTCGAGATTGCAAAGGGTCGGATAAAGGGCCAGGGCGATGGATACCAATGACTTGTTTGAGTCGGCCCTTTGCTTGCCGCAGTGTGTGCGCGATCGTACCCCACGCGCTCCCGGCCACTTGAGGCTGTCGCACAATTCCTCTTGAGGATTGTGGGCGTCAATGTCTCGGCTCCTCCTATTGACAGTGAATTGCCAGGACGAGGATAGTTTGCAACAGTCCATCGTGTCAGCATCTGATCGATTAGCTCAGCTGGTTAGAGCGTGGTGCTAATAACGCCAAGGTCAGCGGTTCGATCCCGCTATTGATCATCCTTTTTGCCATCGAGAACAGGCCTTGACACCTTCTCGATTAGTCCACCTTCGGTCGGGCTCTGACTCTCGGTGTCATTCGAACGGACCGGGCCTGTCTTGTCGTTGGCAAGGGACAGCAGAATATGGTCCTGGCTTGCTCGACAGTGGGCGTCGCGCTTGACTTCGTTCTTCGTTGTCGAAGCGTCGTCGCTCGTTTGGCTGAGAGGCAGGAACTCAGGCGAGCCAGCCGAGTCTGTTCGCCAGATCCTGGACGCGTCGTCCTGGCCCACAATTACCTCTCTCTGGTAGCGTCCCCTCAACCAAAGCTCGCTGGCGGCCGTGCCCGAAGGTTTCCCATCTTGGTCGTCTCTCTTTCCATCTGGCGTGCTGATTGACATGCACGAGTTCATTCTTCTTCTCTTTCAACGTCTCAAGACAAGAAGATCATCATCTCATCGAGCGAGCGCGCGAAGGATCCCTCTTTCCCGCGCTACCACATTTTTTCACTCTTGCTCCCATCTCTAGAACTCGGCAACGTCGGATGATGCGGTCAGCACCGGTTGGTGGACGCGCAGATTTGTGAGTAGTTTGAGCTCTGGCAATGGAGGGTGGGTCGAGTGCGAAGGAACCCACAATCTTGGGTCCTCCCATGGCGGCGGAGTGAAAGAGGAGTTGTTGTTCATTGACTGTGAGAGTCTGAACGTGCTCTGAGTCTGCGACAAGACTTTTTCGGGTCAGAGAAACGAAAGTCAAGGCGTAGACTTA
>MVAK01000197.1:0-18542 GCA_014825535.1 Cystofilobasidium bisporidii
AACAGTGAGCAGAACGAGTGAGCTACCTAGAGGGGCGTCAGGACGTGTTCTACAGCGGGGCGATCAGGGCTCGAATGTGGAAAGGTGGGACTGACCTCAGTCACCAAGAAGTGGACTGAGGTCTCTATTAACACAAATTTTGTGTCAATCGCATATTTCCCTCAATTGATGCCTATTTTCCCACGATTGAGGCTTATTTTCCCTCAATTGACACAAAATAACCCTCAATCGAAGGTCAAATTTCTGTCAAAACAGAGGTCCGAAATTGACAGAAAATTACCGCCAATTGAGGGAAAATAGGCATCAATTGAGGGAAACCTGACCACCAATCGAGGGTACCGCTTGTGACGATTGACGCCTTGGGAACTGTCGATCGACAGACATTTGTATCGCTCAAGCTACCCCCAAATAAACTTCAATCGAACTTTCATTAACTGTCAATCGAAGGTCAACAAGTGTCTATTGACGGTAGCTGACACACAATCGACACATAATTATCGCCAATTGGTACCTTTTTTCCCCCAATCGACAGAAAATAACCCCCAAACTGCCCAAATAACCGTCGATCGGAATTTGTGACCTTACGACGAAAATCAACGACGTCGCTTTTTTCGCACAGCTTGTACAGCAGGCCTGAGAGTGTACCCTCCCTCATTTTAGTGTATTACTATCGACGATGGCGGGGTCCTGTGAGCGAAGGAGGTGTGTGGGCTCGGACTTGGAGAAAGCACGTGACAGAGTCCATTTCACGCCGGCAGCTGTGGCTCGCTCCCCTGAAGGCCGTTTGACTCGGGAAAAAGACGTGGATCTAGCTCAGGACTTCGCGCACAACCCCATACTGTTCCGCTTAGTAACCGAGGCCAGGGGGTCTGGCGATAAGTTTTGAAGACCATGTTTGGTCGCGATGTGTCATGAGGCGACTGCGCATCGACAGGCCGGCCGATCGCCATCTCGCTTGGCTCCCTTACAAGGGCGGATGACCGTCTTTCGCTCTCTTCCTCCTGACCACCACCTCGCTCTTCCCCACCTTCCACCTTCCCCCATCTCTCGCCTCGCCACCGTCCAGTTCGACCCATCCACCCTCATCAACACCATCCTCGTCATCCCACACTCCGTCGCTAACGACCCCAGCGACAAAAATACTCCAGCACCCACCAGCAGGCCAACGGCGGCCAAAAAAAAAAACTGAAAAAAAAAATCCCGACGTCGACTCTCTGCCCTGGCCCTCGCCAACTTCGGCCGCTAAGCTCTCGTCTCGTCTTCAATGTTCTCACTTCCCCTTCGTTTCTCACCTGACGCTTGACGGCTGGCTCATGGCCTCGCATGGCTGACGTACTGCGTCCTAAAGTTGCTCACTCGTCTCGCCTCAGCTGACCTGACTCTCTTCGTCACTCACGCACCCGCTGACTCGTTCACGAGCTAACGATGGCTTCTTCCTTCTTCCCTTCTCCTCCTTCTATCTTGACGCGCTCACAGAGGGTGCAGTGGGGTGAGGGTAGGGCGGGACACAGAGGCTGATGGTATCCTTGGTTTCTTGCGATCAGCATGCCCCGTCAGCTTTCTGATGCTTGCAGGTGGAACGAAAGAAAGGGAAGGGGGGGGGGGGACGGGCGGGCGGTTGCAGGTCCTATATTCCACAATCGCGGGTATTGGTACTGTCGATTGCGACTTAATTGTCGTCGATTGGGGGAAATTTACCCCCAAATCGACAGTAAATTTCCCCCAATCGACAGTTATTTTGTGCCATTTGGGTGCTCACAAAGCGTCAAACGACGCTAAATAACCCTCGATTGACAGCAATTTAAGTGTCAATCGACACTTTTGCATGTGTCGATCGAGGGACATTTTTCACCAATCGAGGGTTCAAAAAGTGTCAAGCGGAAAAGTCCGGACACCAGATTTGCTTCCGGTTTGACACTTTTCTGACACTCAATTGTCACTTTTTTTCCACCAATTGAATCAAATGACCCCCACAATCGCCACTTTTTTTGCGATTGACACTTTTTCGATTGACACTTATTTTCATGCAATTTTCCGCCAATTGACACTAATTGTCCGCCAATTGGCGGAAACATGGGGTAGCGCACTTTGCTAGTGTAGCTACAAGAGGAGAGGAGGCAGGTTTTGTCCGGGGGAAAAGAAAAGGGAAATGCCGATGCGGTTAGCCCCGCCCGCGGCGGGCACTCGCCAGGCTGTGCCAGCCCGCGGCCACTGCCGCCAGCGCGCGCGCAGTCACCCCCTGTCGCCGCTCCCTCTGCGCCTCGCGCCGCGCTCGTCGTAACTCCAACAACTCGTTCTGCTCACTGTTTCACAAGGTATACCTAGAATGATTTCATGTTGAGTCCTTTTCTTGGTGACTGAGGTAGTACACTCGTTCTGCTCACTCTTTAACACTTGTCACTGAGAGGCTTCTGTCTGGCCCTGAGCTTCGACTTTTACAGTAACCGCTCCTGTGAGAAGATGGACAAAGCGCATGAGATCGTGCTGTCAAGCATCAGCCAAAACACAGGAGACAAACTCAGCAAATCAAAGGGTGCGGTCGGTCCGTCTGTCTTTTTGGAAGGGCTCGGAGTCGCAAGTGCGCCTCGAGCCTGAGGCGAGGGAGCTTGAGGGGTGGGGAGCAATAGCAGAGAGGTGTGCTGTTGGTCAGCCGCAGCTAAAGATACAGCTGCTTGAGCTCTAGTGTATGGCAACATGAGATTATGAAGAGAGTGCGATTGCCTGCCAGCTCTTGCTTTACCCGCCCAAGCTGTCCGATTAAGTTCTGCAGGATGCGGGATGAGCCTGAGAGGGCGCATGGGCTGGCCCTTGGGTTTGCATGGGGTCACGCTGGGCTACTCGAGTTCCGAACTACCAAACGTTGGGCTAATTTAGAGCTTTCCTCCGGTACGTACCCCTGCCCCAGACATTTTCCTCGCCCTCCCTCCCTGGGAGACGCTCGGTTGTCACTATACTGTCAAGCAATTTCCAGGTGCGTTCGCGCTTGTTTTTCCACATCTTATTCAGTCGATACTGAAACTCACTCTATTGTTGAGTTTAAATTGGTTGAGGTTTTCCCGGCCGAAAGCTCATCTCGACTCGCAGCATGCATGTGCAAAGGTCACGCCTCGCTCGGGCATCGTGACTCATTCGTATCAACAGGTCTTGTGCCCCCTCCTGCTTCAGCCCCTGACGGCGATGCTCAGCTCGCCTCAAACACACGCCTTCCCCCAGATCTGCGAGCCCATCCTCCCTCACCTCGCCCTCTTGTTTCCTTTGCATCTCTTTCTTCTGGCTCATGTCGCGCTTCCTCTCGTCAATTCCGGGCAAGATCGCAGCCAAGGTGACTGTCCCAGCGGCCGCCCGCACCGCGTCCACCAACATCCCCTCGTCGTCATCGTCATCGACGACCTCCCCCTCGGCTCCTACATCTTCAGCCGCAGGTGCCGCCGCCGCCGCCGCCGAACACCTGCGACCGCCTCCGCTCGATCCGGCCGTAGCGCACGTCGTCGTCCTCACCTGCGCCGTCGTTGTTCGGCTCGAGAGGGATCGCGATGTTGAGTTCGCGTTGCCGCACGAGGTGCGCCGGGCGCACGAGGCCGCTGACGCCCTGTGGCTCGAGGGCGTCTGTCTCGCTGTTCGTTCTGCCCTCTCAGTCGTCCCTCCGCGAGCTCTCCTATTCGCTCGCCCCAAGCGCTGATTTCATGTGCATTGCTTGTCCCGCATCAGCTCAAGTTCGACCCGTCCGCCCTCCCTTCGACGTCCCACCTCCTGCCGGCCGACATCGCGCCCATGCGCGAGCTCGTCCCGCCAGAAGCACACACGACCGTCCTCCACCTCGTCCTGCTGTCATCCATTTTTCCTCCCCCTGCTGCAGCCGCTTCGACTTTGGATGCCAGCGCCGGCGGCAAGGGAGAGACGCCCATGCGCCCGGGCGACATCGCGTACAGCGCCACCGCCCGCCGTCGTGTCTACGCTTTCGCCGCCTTGCTAGGCCTTGACGGAGGGGCCGTCGTCATCGAGGAGGGGCGTGTCGCGAACGAGCTATTTGGCGTGCTGAGACAAGGGGCAGAAGCGGTCGCTGCTGATGGTGACGGTGGAGGGGAGGGAGGGACTGAGGAGGAACGGCAGAGACGTGAGGAGGTGGAGCGTGTGCGCAAAGCGCGTGAGGAGGGTTGGGGCGGGAAGTGGGGCAGGTGGGCCGCGACGGGTGCCGGAGTCGTCGTGCGTTACCCCTCTCCTTTCATGATCCACCGAGTCTGGTCGCATCAAGCTCACCCCTCCCACCTCGCTTTGCGCCTCTTGTATGCAGATTGGCTCGGTCGCCCTTGGCCTGACCGGAGGGCTCGCCGCTCCGGCAATCCTCGCCCTTCTGCCCACCATCGGGTTCCTGACGCCTGCGGCCGCGCCCGTCGTTCTCGGCACCCTGTTTGGGCTGACGGGCGGCGGTCTCGCTGGGCGCCGCGTCCGGCGGCGCTGGGCCGGGGTCGGCGAGTTCGAGTTTGTCGACGTTGGCAAGCTGCTCGGCGAAGAAGGCAAGGGAGAGGGGCAGAATATCGTGGACGTGCCGTATGCTGTCCGTCAGAAAAGGGGCGCGGGCGGTAGCAGCAATAGCAGCGCGGCAAGCACACCGGACGGATCGTTCGTGACCGACCGGTTTGCCAATGTCAACCTCGACGACGACGGCAAGCTTCCTTCCGGCGGCGAGGCTGCCGACGACAAGATTGAGGCCAGTCTGGATATCCCATCCCGCGCCCCATCCTTGACGGTAGTTATCGCCCTGCCCGGCTTGCTCACCCAGTCGGCCGACGAGGGAGTCCTCGCATGGCAGACGGTCGGGCTTGCCCCTCGCGCAGGCGAGATCCGCCAGCTGGCGCTCCCCGACCCGACAATCAACGACGGCGCCGCCCAGGACGCCTTCGAGCTACCCGCTGAGCCCGACGACCATGCCCACCCGCCCCTCCCCACCGCCATCGCTGAGCGCGAGGACGACACGGGCGCCGCACTTCTGCGCGACCGTGACCTCTTTGTCGCCCGGATCGAGACGGCACTCATGCTGTCGACCGGCGTCGGGATCAACGCGTGGGTTACAGACAAACTTCTGCACAAGGCCGGGCAAGAGGTCCTCAAGCGAACGTTCATTAATGCCTGTCGGTTCTTGCATTTCTTCTCCTTCCAACCTCAAGTTTGGCTCGAACTGAACGCGCTCCTCGTCTGCCGACTCGGTCCTGGCAGACATGAGCGCTGTTGCTCTCCCGCTGACTGTATACGGCTGGGCCGGCACCGCTCTTGACAACGCCTGGATGCGCGCCGTTCGTTCCCTTTCGGTCCGATGCCTCTCTGATCCCTCATTTTGACGTCTTCCAACTGCTTCTCTTCTGTCTTCAGGTCGACAAGGCCAAGAAAGCCGGCCCCCTCCTCGCCGAGGTTCTCCTATCCCGAACGCAGGGTGCCCGGCCCGTCCAGCTCGTCGGCCACTCCCTTGGGGCCTTGACGGTCCTGCACGCGCTCTCGACGCTGGCGGCGTCTGATCAGCCAGGCGCGGCCGACCTCGTAGACACTGCCGTCCTCATTTCGTTACCTTCCTCCCCATCGGCCGAGACCTGGCGGACCGCTCGAAAGGTTGTCGGCAGGCGTCTTATCAACGCTTGGTCGGCCAGGGACTTTGTCCTCGCCTCGGTGGTCAGGCTCCACGAGGTCGTAGGCAATGCCGTTGAGCTCCGCGACGGCGCGCGCGTCGGCGGGCTCAGCGCCGTCGACGTTGCCGGGATCGAGAACGTGGACCTCTCGACCGTCGTGGACGGTGAGCCCCGGTCTTCTTTGCTGCAGTCCCTCGAGACTCCGCGCCTTGTAGCGCCACTGCTGACGGGCAATCCCGCTTGGTTCAATCCATTGCCCAGGTCACTTCCAGATCAATCATAAGCTGCCCGACATCCTTCGTCTGGTCGATCTGGACGCCTGAACGCATCGCTGGTCGGCCGCCACCCGCACCTCGTCTTTATTTATTCCGTCCCACGCTTCCAGCCTATCTTGATGATCCTGACCACCGTGCTCTTACAGTTTGAATCCTAAATGGGTCATATAGTCGTGTATCTTACTGGCCGTTGACGCCCGCGTTTGCCTTCTCGATCGCCTGGGCGGTCGCCTGCTCAACCGCGGCGTCGCGCACCTCGTCGGCCGACTTGACGACCATGCTCGACTCGGGGTGCGGCGGGACGAACTCGGCAGCGTTGCGCGCGAGCTGCTCGGCAAGGCAGGCCTCGCCGGCGGCCGCGGCGACAAAGCCGAGGAACGGCGGCGAGGGGTTGAGCGGGCGCGAGCAGAACTCTGGATGGGCCTGGAGGGCGACAAAGTAGGGGTGGCCTGCGGCATGCGAGATGCAAATGGGGCGGGGCGTCAGCTGTGAAACCAAGCGGGACCAACAGAAGACGGCGACGACGCACCCTCCATCTCGATGATCTGCATGCGCTCGCCGCGCTCGTCCTTGCCGATGAAGCGCAGCTTCTCGCCCTGCTTGCCGGTGCCCTGCTCGAACGCCGGCACGAGCGCCGGGTTGACCTCGTAGCGGTGGCGATGGCGCTCCCAGACGGCCTGCTTGCCGCCGTACAGTTTGCGAATCGCGCTGCTTTCGGTCGCGTCCTCAAAGATTGTCGGCCGGAGGCCGAGCCGCATCGTACCGCCGAGGTGGGTCTTGGAGATCTCGGGCATGAAAATGACGGCCGGGTGGGGGGTGTCGGCCTCAAGCTCGGTCGAGTTGGCGCCGGCGAGGCCGCAAACGTGGCGGGCCCACTCAATGACGGCCACTTGGAGGCCGAGGCAGATGCCGAGGAACGGCACCTTGTGCTCGCGCGCCCACTTGACGGCCACAATCATGCCTTCGGTGCCGCGCTGGCCAAAGCCGCCGGGCATGAGGATACCGCTATAAGGCGCAAAAGAAGATGAGTCAGCGCAGGAAGCACGGGGCGAGAACACAGCTCGATCAGAAGGACGCACCCGGCCGAGCACATCGCCTTCCAGGCGTCGTGGTACTTGGCCGGGTCCGTGGCCTGCGCTTCCGGCTCGAGGTGGGACGACTCGATCCACTGCACAATGCGATACCGAGGAGCAGAAGCCGGTCAGCCTCTTTTGTGTGTGCGCAAGCAAGGGGACGGAAGGGCGAGAGCGCGCGCAGAAGACCCACCTGAAGGTTAAGCTTGCGACCACACCGCATCGACGCGTGCTCGAGCGACTTGACGACTGACATGTAAGAGTCCTGCATGCTGGTGTACTTTCCGACGAGAACAATGTTGACCGACTCGTACATGCGGTCGTGTCTGCGCCAAGAAGGAAGGGTGGGAGGCCGTCAGCGAACCGTTCGAGAAAGCAGCGAAAGAAGGACCTTCCGAAGGGCGCACCCCGACGTGAGCTGCCGCCAGCGGCCGAGCAGCTTGTCCCCGCGCGCGCGACCCTTGTCGCCAATATCGATCTGGTCGAGCTGCAGCCGCCCGCGGAGGTACGTCACGAGGCCCTGGTCGCGAAGGAGGAGCGGGACGTGGTAGGTTGAGGCGACGTTGTGAACGCCCATGACCTGGTTGGGCTGGACGTGGCAGAACATCGAGACCTTGTCCATCACGGACCGCTCGAGCTCTTTCTCGCAGCGGCAAGCAATCTGGCCGGAAGTGGGTGCGCGAACGCCAAATCGTCAGCGCAGTATTCTCGCTTGGAACGTACGGCCGTCGCGCACGCGTCAGATGGTCGCGAGAGGGCGCAGACGCACCAAATCGGGGAAGAGGCCGAGGCCGCGGAGGTCGCGCACAGTCGCCTGGGTCGGCTTGGTCTTCTGCTCGCCGCCAACGACGGGAACGAGCGAGACGTGGAGAACGCAGAAGTTCTCGTGGCCGACGCGGAACTGAAACTGGCGCATGGCCTCGATGAAGGGGGCCGACTCGATGTCGCCGACAGTGCCACCGAGCTGCAGGGTGCGTGGACGGAACCGAGATTGATCGTCAGCGCACAGCCGCTCATGACGCAGGCCATTTGCCGCGCAGATCCACGAGAAGACAGGCAAAGAGGACAGACCTCGATGATGCAGACGTCGGGCTCCTCGTCCGTCTCGTCAACCGGAAGCTTAGCGACCTGCTCAATCCAGTCCTGGATCTCGTTGGTCAGGTGGGGGATAATCTGCAGTGTAATGGGCAGGCACAAGGCGAGGCATCGCGGTGTCAGTCGGGCAGCGCTTGGGGCGGGCGCAAAGGAGGAAGGAGAAGAGCAAGTAGAGGACGCACCTGGACCGTCTTGCCGAGGTAGTCTCCGCGTCGCTGTATGCCGCGAGTGAGGGTTGAACCTGTCAGCGTCTCTGGCCCGTCTGAAACTGGCGTGTTTTCCCATCCTGCACCCGAGCGCCGTCCCGCCCGGAAAGAGGATACGCACCTCCTTCTCGATGACGCGCTGGTAGACCTTGCCCGTCGTCAGGTTGTGGTTCTTCGACAGCGTGACGTCGAGGTAGCGCTCGTAATTGCTGGTCGACGCGTGCGGCAAAGAGGGGAGGAGGGGGCAGACGTCCAAGGAAAGCAGAGGAGAGAGTCAAGTGGGTGAAAAGAGCAATCGTCAGCAGCTAGGTTGCAGCACGCGAGGTGGGACGAAAGCTCAGAGCAAAGGGGGTCGAGGGAAGAAACGTACCCGAGGTCGAGGTCAACCTCGCCGCCGTCGTTGAGAACGTAGACCTCGCCTATTGCGAAAGGGGCCCCAAAGAGGGCGGAAATATGTTGGCGTCAGCTCGAGCGCGAGAGGAGCGCAACGTTGCGACATCGAGTGCTAGTTCCGAGCAGCGGCAGCAAGGCAAGGCAGGGAAGGAAGGAGGGAGCCGAGAATATCAGGACGACGCACCGTGCTCAGTCGGGGCCATCGTGCCGGCGTCGATGTTCATGTAAGGGTCAATCTTGACTGACGTCACCTTGAGGCCAGCCGTCTTGAGCAGCAGGCCGGTCGACGAGGCTGTCCGGGTCAGACAGGGCGAGGACGAGGGTCAGCTTTCGCGCGTCGGCGGTTAGAGCGAGCTGGCCGAGGGGGCAGCTCGACTCGGGTGGAGAGCTATGAGACGACGGACCGATGACACCCTTGCCGATGCCGCTGCGAGTAGAAAAGGACAGCGGCAGGTGTCAGCCCGACTTTGCATGCAAGCCTCATTCGAGCGACCTGGCCCTTGGCAACTGGCCGGCAAGCAGCTCTGAGAGGAAGGGGAGGGAGGGGCGCACGAGATTACGCCGCCTAACGATTGAGAGACAGCGACATTGTCAGCAGCGAGCGAGGGCAGAGCAGCAGCTCATGAGAGAGGAGAGAGAGAATGACTGACCGCAGACGAGGATGTACTTGCGAGCCATGGTTTGAGTAGAGCGTATGTGTGTGTGTGTGTGTGTCTAGCTGAGGGGAGGAGGGCTCGTCGAGGAAGCAGCAGAGAGGGCTCAACGGACGCGCGCAGGCGGGCGCGACCGAATTTTGGCCCAGTCAAAAATAACAAAGGGTCTCGCCCAGGGCGACCCGGCCAGACGCGACGCGCCGTCGCCCCTTTCCCCTTGCCCTTCGACCTCCCTCGACGCCTGTCCCTGTCACTGCCTTCCTCCCTCCCCTTCGACCGCTCTTAGCATCATGCAAGCAGAGTCTGCAGCCAATCTCTTCCAGACCGACGCCGACCTCCACAAGGCCTCGTTCGCAGAGCTCAGGCTCGCCCGCACAAAGGAGCTCGGCTCGCCCATCAACCTCCCAAGCAAGGCTCTGGCCCTCGTCGTCGATGGTAACGACGGCTGGGTCGGCGAGAGCGGTTTCGTCATCAGGCGAATTGACCTCGAGGTACATCTCTAGTCCTATCTCGATCACCTTCTGTCGCTTGTTGACTCCTTCGCTCGCGTGCAATTGCACACCTGCAGTCCGGCAAGACGCTCCAGCTGTACAAGGGCCATGCCGGCCCCGTCACCTCGCTCGCCCTCTGGACGCCAAGCTCAACGCCGACCCACCCCGACCCACCGATGCTCCTCTTCTCCGGATCGTGGGATAAGACTGTCCGCATCTGGAACACCCGGGTGCGTTTCGTCTGCTCTCGTCGCTCAGGTTGGCTTCGAAGCCGACGGCGCCTTCCTGTTCAGCGGCTTGCACGACCCCCCTCACTCCTTCGATCGCCATGTGGCAAGGAGGTCTGAGCTAGACGCGGACTAAGTGTTGACTAAAGCACGAGGAGGGCGTCGACACCGTCCAGCTGCGATGGCTGACAGCCTCCCGTCTCTCACCTCCCCCCCCCCCCCCCCCTGACAGACGGCGACGCACCTGACGACCATCGCCGCCCACGCCGACTTTGTCAAGTCGCTCCTCGTCGTCCCGCATCCTTCCACGCCGGTCCTCCTCACCGGCTCGTCCGACAAGACGCTCAAAGTCCATCTGCTTGTGCCCCTGCTCGCCCTTGCCCTCGGAGGGGACGGCCCTACAGCAGCCGTCGGCGAGCTGATATGCGCGCAGACTATCCGGACGCACACTCGGCCCATTACGTGCCTCGCCCTCGGCGCACCTGCTCCTCTCTTGGACGAGCAGCCGCCACCGGATCCTGAAGTCGCAGAAACAGCGGACGCCGTCGAGGTCTTCTCGGCCGACTCGCTTGGCAGGACGTTCGTCTGGTCGCTCGAGCGCCGCGGAGCCGGTGAGGTTGAGCTGACGGAGGTCCGCAGGCTCGGCGACGCAAAGACGAGCGTGACGGACCTCAGCGTTTGCGAGGAGGGTGCTTGGGTCGGTGCGTCACGTGCTGCTCTTCTTTCCTGCTCTTGGGCCTGCGCAATCAATAGAGCTATCAGCGCCTGCTCCCAGCACTGACTCCCTGACTCCCTCCCGGTACTAGCGTCGATGGACCACTCAGTCACCTTCCACCCCGCCCCCTCCCAGCGCCTACTTTCCTCGTCCCTCCCCGCCCTCCCCAAGCCTGCCCCGCCAGCGTCCACCCACCCGTCAGCCCTCTCGCTCCTTCACCTTCCCTTCTCCAACCCCCCACTTCTGCTCGCCAGTTACAACGACGCCCACGTCCGCCTTTGGTCGCTCGCAGAGGGCGAAGGGCAGGCGAGCGTCCTGGTTGCCGAGGTTGAGGGTCATGCAGGCGAGATCGGATGCCTGGCCCACTGGCCGGCGAAGGAAGGCGGGGGGTGGATCGTCAGCGCCGGACTGGACCGGACCGTCCGCCGGTGGAAGGTTGCAGGTGCGCTCTTCGTCTTGATTCTCTCCCCTTCGAGTCTTCTTCAGCTGATCGACGCCTGTTCTCACTCTACCAGACCTTCTCCGACCCCCTCCGCCGCCGCCTCACGCAGCTGCCCCTCCTACCCCGTCATCGGGCATGACGGCAGAGGAGGAAGCCGAGCTCGCGGACCTGTTGGGCTCCGACGGAGACAATGCATGACCGACCTCGCTCGCACGCAGGCCCACAACTCGCCCACTGGCTTGCTTGCATCGCCCAGGCGTGAAGGCGCCGTAGAGGTGAGAGTGGCTTCATGCGATCCAAGTGCATGAGTGCCGGGCCGGTCTCGGGGCTGGGGATTCGGGCCAGCCGATGCGGTTCTTGTCGACGCAGATGAGGTCGACGTCTCGCGCATCAGGGTAGCAATCTCGCGTTCGAGGTGGTGGGGGGGGGTGCACGGTCGACGCGCAACGACTAAAAAGATCAAAACTCCCTAGTACTCTGCGGGCGCGCGAGCGAGGAGCAAAGACAGTCAAGTCAGCGGGCCGCACGGGGCGAAGCATCGAGACACCGGGAGAGAGACGGAGGGAAGGGCAGCGGGACAGACTGTGACGTGTCGAGTAGTCTAGCGAGTAAAGGCGAACGCAAAGAGAGGGGGGGGTAGGTCAGCACGCGAGTCTTTTGAGAGGACGTCAGGCTGGGCAGCCGGCCAGCCGGGGCTTGGCAGACAGTACAGACGCACCTTTTGGCGCAACTACAAGACCGCGACCCTTTGACGCGCCGCGGAATACGGTCTCGACGATGTCGATCATTTCCTGCTTCTCTGAAATGGCCCAGTTGCTGCCCGGCGCGAGGAGCGGATGGCAGAGAATGCGCGTCAGCCCTTCCGCGTGTCGCGTGAGCCTGCTCACAGGCAGCTGAAAGGGGACGCACATCTTGTTGTTGTTACCGGTCGAGAGGTCGATCATGATGTGCTTGTTGCGGTAGAAGAACATGACAGTGCACGGGTCGTAAACTGAGGGAGAGGCAGACGCCGATCGGGATGAAGGGGTCAGCCGCGAGGGACTGAGCTGTCTCGGGAAGCCCGGAGCTCGAGGGAACGACTTACGCTCGTACATCTGCGAGCCGCCAGCCGAGGAAGGGGGATGCAAGAGGCGAGATCAGCAGCTTCCAGGGTGGCCCAAAGAAAGCAGCAAGTGGTTACGACATCCGACGCCACGGAGCGCGCACCTTGTTGAAGTCGGGCACCTTGACGATGTCGACGAGGTAGATCACGGCAAAGTTCTGGACCTTCTCCTGGATCGAGTACAGCGTCTCGTCCATCTTCATGCACGTCGGATCCCAGTCGTTGCCTATCAGGTTGCAAGGGCGCGTCAGCCGGCGGCTTGAACGGATGAGACGCGTGTGGGAGGGGAGTGCGGAAGGCAGCTCGAGTGGGTGGCGGCTTACCGAAGCGAAGGATCACCACACGGTCCTCCTCTGACAGAATGGCCTCTGCAAGCGGGTCGTCAAGCAGCAGCAAGCAGGAAGTTTTAGTTCGAATGCGCTATCAAGAGAGCAGGGGCGAGCCAGACTGAGACGCGAGAGCTCACGGTCGACGTGCCTAGATGGACGAGGTTCGCGGGGGAGGCAAGGGGGTAGAGGTCAGCACTCGACGCCTGTCGGTCGCCTCAGCAAAGTGACAGGTGAAGGACCGGCACGCACCAGGCCGATGGCAGGTGGGTCATAAAGTAGGACATGCTGAGAAGCTTGCTAGGTTGGTCGCTGCAAGGGAAGGGGCAGGGGGATGGATGAGGGAAGGGAGGTCGTCGCTCAAGTCTCGTTGCCCGCGGCCGGCCGGCCGGCGACTCGTCCAGCCGCCTCTGCCAGCAGCTGCCAGACCGACTGACTGCTGTCGACTCTGAACCCCATACCCTCACCATCCCTCGCTAGGCACTGGACCATGGACGGCAAGCCCTCGACTTCGGCCCTCGGCGCCCTCAACGCCCACACAAAGACTGACAACTCGCGTCAGCGCGACCGCTTTGCCTCTGCCGCCGGCCCGTCGTCGTCGTCGTCGGTGCGTCGGTGCTCCTCCTGTCCCTTCGCCGATGAAGCCAGGGCGATGATCCTCGCCTTGTCGCCCTCTCTTGGGGCTTTGGTTCCTGACATGTCTGCCTACTGACATTTGACCTCTCTGTCCGTAAACCCGTCAGAACCTGCGATTGCTCCCTTCATCCTCGCGCCAGCAACAGCAACCCCCGCAGCCTCAGCAGCAGCAGCAGCAGCAGCAGCAGCAGCAGCAGGCGTTCAACCTCGCCCCGCTCGGTCAGGCCCTCCCGCACTCTGCCTGGCAAAATGACTACCGCCAAGCGCCTCCTTCTGTCGGAGGCAGCTCTGGAGCTGGGCCGATGGAAGCCCAGTGGGCGCGAGCAGCTGCCCCTGGGCCTGCCCTCCACCACCATCAGCAGCAGCAGCAGCAGCCGGGACCCGTGCCGGCGCAGTGGGTCGAGGGCTTCGCCCAGCAGCAGCAGCACCTCCAGGCTGGGCCGGCCGCGCATCTCCAACAATCGTCTGCTTTCCAGCCTCCATCCAGCTACGGCATGGGTGGGGGCATGGGCATGGGATTGATGGGCGGGTCGTTACTCGCCGGCGGAGGAGGGATGTACGCCCAGCCGCCGCCTCCGCAGCAGCAACAGCAAGGCAAGGGCAAGGGCAAGGCCGAGGCTGACGAAGCGTGGGCGACGGTGTTCGGAGCGTTTGACAGCGCACCTGCCCAGGCCGAGGCAGTTGCGACCGAGGAGGGCAAGGGCAAGGAGAGGGAGGGGGAGTCGCTGACGGGGCCGGCCGAGTTTGAGCGGTGCGTCGTCCCTGTGCTCCCCTTTTTGACTCCTTGCTTCGGCCTGCTGCTCACTGCTTCCCTTCTGTCGCCTCCCGTTCGACACTCCCGCCTTTCTCCGCGCGTAGCGCATGGGCCGAAGCTCACCCTCAAGCGCCCGCGGCCAACAACCCCGACCCGGCTCTGGCCGACCTCTCCTCGTGGGAGTCGCAGTTCTCGCAGTTTGCCAACGGCCAGGGCGAGGATGCCGAGCAGGCCTACCGCGAGATGATGGCCGATCAAGTCGAGGCGCGCGAGGCAGGCGCGGTCGAGGGTGACGCGCTGCAGGGGAGCATTGACGAGCGCGGCTGGCCCAGGCTCGGGCCATATGCGTTCGGTGCGTTCCTCGTCTCGTCTGCCTCGCGCGCCCGCTTTTGCGATCTTCCTCGCTCCGTCTTTCCCCTCCTATACTGATGCTTCCCTACGCTGTCCTACGCTGTATCTCTTTTCTGCATGGGGCAGAGTCGGTCAATCCCTACGTCAACTCGCCGACGCACGCGTCCGCCGAGCCCCAGTCGTCGCTCTCGGACCGCGCGCTCCACCTGGAGGCCGCCCTCCAGCAGTCTTCCACCTCGACCGGTCCCTCGACCGCCCGCGCGCGGCTTGACGACGCTCAGACATGGCTCGCTCTTGGCGAGACGCAGACTCAGGACGAGAAGGAGCTCGCGGGCATGCGCGCGCTCGAGAGTGCTCGGTCAGCGTTCGAGGCGCTGCTCGAGGGCCCGCTCGAAGGGCCCGAGCATGAGGAGGCCGCGGCTGGGCTTGGGAGAACCCTCATCTCGCTCGCGGTCAGCTACACGAACGAGTCGTACGACGAGGCGGCCTACCTGTCGCTCCACCGGCACCTGACTGTCGCCTATCCGGAGCACGTCAAGCCGCTGCCGGCTCCCCCTGCCGGCGCCGCCGTCGCCAATCCTTGGGAGATGCACGCCAGCCTGACCGAGGGCTATCTCGCGGTGGTCAGGCAGGAGATGGCAGACGGACGCGTCGTGCCCGAGAGCCAGATGGCGCTCGGCCTACTCAACTACAGCCAGGGCGAGTTCGAGCGGAGCGCAGACTGCTGGGGAGCGGCGCTCAGTGTCAGGCCAGACGTGTGTCCTCGAAACGTCTGCTCTTGTTGCGCTGCCCTGCGTCTCCCTAACTGACACTGACCCCTTCCCGGCTCTGCCAATCGCAGGACTTTCTCTTGTGGAACCGACTGTTCGTTCCACACCCCTGCTCCTTCCCCGGCGTTCTTTCGCTTCTGCCCGGGCCGATCACTGACTCTTTCAGTGGTCTTTGTCCGGACTCGCAGCGGAGCGACTCTCGCCAATGGTGGCAAGCCTGAGGAGGCCATCGGCGCGTACCGCCGCGCACTCGAGCTCAACCCGACCTTCACGCGGGCCGTGTACAACCTCGGCGTGTCGTGTTAGTCTTTCCCCAGCAGTCTTCCCGACTTCCGTCTCGCTGGGCTTTGCCTCGACGCTGATACGCGCTCGACCATTACATAGGCCTCAACATCGGCATCTTCAAGGAGGCGGCCGAGCACTTGCTCTCTGCGCTGGCGCTGCACGAAACATCGACCACTAAAGAGGCCGGCGAGGGAGGCGCCGAGCGCGCGAGAGGGCTTACAACTAAAGCTGAGGCGGTCAACCAGAGCCTGAATTTGTGGGCAACGCTCCGGCGAGCCTTCTACTCGATGGTGCGCTCGTCTCTTCCTCTCCTGCAGCGCTCCTCTGTCGCCTGCCGAGCGAGCGCACGCGTCGCTCTCGCTGACCTCGCTCTCGTGCACGCATTGCGCCCGCAACAGGACCGGCCTGACCTCGCCGAGAAGGCCGTCGTCGGCGCCGACCTCGGCCAGTTCCGCGCCGACTTTGACTTCTAGATCGCGCTCCTCAACCTGGCGCAGGCAAGGAAGCTCGCCCTGTCGGCAGTTCGTCTCTCGGCCCTTGCACCGTCAATCGTCCTCCCCACGTCATGCCCTCCCCTCTCTCTCTCTCTCGATCTCCTGCGCGCCGAATGCCTGTATGACCCATGCGCCCCTCTCACACACTTTGAAGCCGATCCATTGGCGCAGCTACTCCACGCGGTCCAAAGTGTCGACGGCCATGTCGGGCTGATCGACATCGGACGACGCGCGCGCGGAGGTTGCTGCACGGACCGCTCTCTCCCGCGCGCGCACTGTGCGCCGCCCCCCGCTCAGTCGGCCATCATGGACCGTCAGAGATGCTTCCAACATCTACAGGGCGTGATCGCACAGCGTCATCGACGTCTCGCTTGGGGAAAGAGACGTCAGTCAGGAGGTAAGCATTCAAATGGGAGAGGGCCGACGACGAGAGAGGGAGTCAATGACGCGCGTGGCGGTCAAGTTGTGCCCCTGTCGCCCACCTCCGCTCACTCCCGCTCAACACCCACCATCTCGCCCACCACCTTACCTGCCCATACCTTTCGAGACCTTACAACCATGCCTGAGACGCACGACCAGCACGTCCTCGGAGGCTACAAGGTCGGTCTGCTTTCCTTTACGCTGTGTCTGGACTGCTTGGGCGGTGGATGCGCGTCCGGAAGAGAAGAAAGAGGGGGGTCAGTCGCCACATGGACTCCTTGCCTCAATCCCACCTCCTTCTCAAAGCCATCCACCTCAAGCAAGCATGTCAGGCGTATCTTGTTCGGCTTCCAATTGCCGACACGTGCCTCTCTTCCAATGGCGTCTTCCCGATGCTGACTCCCATGCTCCCTCCCTTTTGCTGCTGCGCGCGCCTGGTCACCCGCCCGGCGCTCGTCCGCCTCACGCCATCATCGAAGGCCACGCTGCACAACTCCAACACGTCGAACGAGGCAAAGGCCCACGCCGCTGATGTCCTGAGAGACTGTCTGTCTTCTTTGGTCTCTCCTCAGCTCCAATCGTCTCCGCCTATCTTACGCGCAAGTCTAGAACTGACGCACAATGACGCAACTTCGCTCTCTGGTCTTGAAGCCGGCGTTGACGTCGAGTACACCTCGCCCTCAGCTTCGCCGATCAAAGCGGCCAAGGAGCTCAGCGAGCATGAGAAGCACCAGCTTGCCGGCTTCAAGGCGGCTGTTTCGAACCGCAACGTCTCAGAGGAGGCAAAGCAGCACGCCCTGCAGGAGATCGCCAGTTCGTCTTCGCCCTGCATCTTACTCCTTCCCCCGCACTGGCTCGTTGTCTTACGAAACACTGAGAATGCGAACTTTGACTCCGGTTCAGAGCTCGATGCCAAGCCGCACGGCTTCGACGAGGCCAGGAAGCACGCCTCGTCTGAGGACAAGTCCCACTACAACCATGGTGCGTGTTGTTCCTCTGGTCGGCGTGTGTTTTTGTCGCATGACCGCCTCTAGTACTGCGTCGCGTGCGATCCAAAGCAAGGGAAAATAAGAAGGCTGACAGGCCCAAACCATTGTGCAATGCTGCTTCTGTTCATCGCCAGTCATTGGCGGCTACAAGGTGCATCTCCTCCGCGCGCATCCTTTGCTTCCGGTCGATCAGTCGTCGCCGTCGCTCGCGCCCTTGTCCGGCTCATGCGCTGACTCTCTTTCCTCATCTCCTCGCCTGCCACATCTTGCCTCGATCGTGCCCTGCAGGCGACGCTTCACAACGAACGCACGTCCGAGGAAGCCAAGGCGCACGCCCGCCAGATGCTCCGAGCCGAGGGCATCGACCCGGACGAGATCTAGGGGCACCGCCCGACGACGGCAACGACATTGAAGGCGGGACAGCGCGGCTAGCGCACAACAGCGTGCTTTCAGCCCGCCTCTGACGCCCGCCCCCCCCCCCCCCCCCCTCTGGCCGACCGCGCTTCCCTCATGGCCGCTTTCCTCGAGTGCCCCCCCCCCCCTCACATCCAACTCTGTCACTGTACTTCCCTATGCCTCCCTTCTCCCTCTCCTCGATGTCTTTTTCGTCTCCCATCTTGTGGCCAGGCTTCCTTTTCTCTACCCCAGCCTCCTGGCCATGCCTTCTCACCACGCCCGCCACGACGCTGTCTCTCGCTTTTCTCCTGCCTGACTGTGGGCCTTCCTTCCATCCGCCTGCCTGTCTGCGAATCGCTGCACGGAGAGGTCGCAAACAGGACTGAAGACGACGAGAGACGTGCATTGCGATAGGGCTGACGGAGACGTGGCAGTGGGTTGTCTGCCGCGCCCGACGGGGCGGGCGAGACCTATGAAATCAAGGGACGGAGGGGAGTGAAAAGCATGGCCGACGGGTGGAGAGGGTGAGGAGGTTGAGGAAGGGATTGCGAGTTCGACAAAGAAGAGCTGCGGACACGGTGACAGGGAGGGGTCAAGATGAATGGGCGCTACGGAGCAGACTTGGGGGAGTAAGAGGAGTGCGGCTGAAGAGATGAGGTTCAAGTTGGGGGGGGGGGAGGACGGACGCGCGCGGGGGGGGGGGGGGGGTGGGTTGGTGGGGGGGGGGGGGGGCCCCCAGCAACGGTGAGGACAGAGGGGGGGGTTTGGTGAGGGGGGGGGAGAAAAAAGTAAACAGGGGAGGGGAAATTGGGGGGATGAGCGCCTGCCTGA